>CAHIKZ030001463.1:492500-562500 GCA_903632075.3 Acanthosepion pharaonis | reverse complement strand
TGAGTTCCAGCTAGACACTACCATTTCTGCAGATTTTGTCCATTAAATCCAGAACTGTTAATTTGAGCTTTTATTATTGCACATATAGTGCTGGTGTTAATAAAACAGTGTTCAATGTAATACAAAGATATTAATAGATTAATACATGTTAAAATTTTAAATTAAAAAACTGTAATTCCAGTAGAATATAAGACTGTGCCAACATTGTGATAACCAGATATATCTTTTAAAATTTAAATTACGCAATAGTCAGCACCAGAAGATTGTGTTGTGTTATCAGTGAGTGATAAAATATATATATATATATATATAAAATTTGTCACTTAGATGATTGATATTAACCTCAATTAGCTAAGTGACAAATACCATATTTGTATTAATCCTATTAATGGTCTATCCTTGATATCGAGCACTTTATTTCAAAGACTGCATTTCTGATTTCACATGTTTGTGTGTGTATATTATATATATATATATATATATATATATATATATATATATATATACACACACACACACACACAGGGTGCATGAAAAATATGCCACCCACAATAAGGCCACATAAATAACTTAGGATACTATCAAAGTTGAAAAGTGAAGATGGTGCAAGCCCCAGCTCAGATATGGCAACAATGCTCCATTTTTGGTCTAATCCAACTCAAAGATTTTTGAATTGTGATAAAATCAATGTTTATTTTAATTGGCAATAAATAAATCATAATACAGATTGATGACAGCTAATTAAATATTTGGAAAAATGTGGATAGCTGACGATTCATAGTAGCTAAAAGTTTTTCTTCATGAAACTTGTTGAGAAAAAAAAAATACAATTATAAATTTCTGCAGAGGTTCAAGCATGAAAGTCCAGGCCAAAGTCAAATGTAAACAACTTGGATCCCAGGCGTACTGGAAAATTTCAAACCAAATTCTCAATAGAAGCAAAGCATCAGTGCCTACTATCATAAATAGGCCTGAGGTAATGTTATCCTTGTCGGATAGGGCAAAGCTCTTTACTACAATCTTTGCCTGAAGTTCCTCACTATCTTCACAGAACGCAAACTTAATATTTCTATCACAACTCAGGAAGTCTCAAGACTTATGTAAAGTCTTGACCCTAAAGAAGGCTACCAGTCTTGACCCTAAAGAAGGCTACCAGTCCAGATAAAAAAAAAAAAAAATAATTGTGCTTAAGAATATTAATGCTGAATTATCCCTGATCTTAGCAAAGCTGTTTAACTGCAGCTTAGTGTGAGTACCAACAGGCTTTCAAGTTAAGGGACCCCTTGAGAAAATACTCATTCATTGCAATAGAAAAAATTCCAGGTTTGCTCAGTGATGATAGAATGTTACTAATTTGGATTTTGAGCTATTGAATGTGACCAACCAGTTCCCACCCCAATTCAGCTGTTAATGCAAAAGCAGAGAAGAAATCAGCTGCCAATCTCTAGTCATTTAGAATTTTGGAAGTGCACCCATACAGCGTTGTATCATCTGAATAGCTATCCTCAGAAGATCAACATATAATTGGATCACTAATGTAAAGCAGAAACAGTTGAGTCAAGAATTGAGCTGGGGGAAAGCAGGTCGCTTGCATTGATCTCATGGGCATCGGTGGACTGCCCATTAGGAATGGCTTGATAAATGACACTTCCAGTGATTCTATAACAGGAAAGTTTGTATAGCAACTCACTTTGGCAATGTTTATTGTTTTAAAAAGCAATGATTAGAATTGGAAAAACAAACATATGAAAGTGAATTTATACATTTTCTTTGTTCTTGAGAATAAATATAATAAACACTATTTATTTATTAGATTGTTTATTGAAACAGTTGGCAAAATGCTAATTGATTTGAATTTTATAAAAGCACTTCAATATGATGACTGATATTTGGGATTGAATGCAATTTTATTATAAACCATAAGTATATTTTATGACAGAAGTGAAGCAACTACCATTCACCAAAAAATATATCCGACTCAACTATAAAAAATGAACTAAAATATAATTTAACATTTGAGACTGATAAGATTTCTATGTGCCATGTCCCTTCAGGACACAGATGATCATGACTTTCCACAACTTTGTCTTTTATAGTCCTTAATAAATTTAGTCTTTTTGCTATATCTCCTAATCCTTGTACTGCCAACCATTTAAATAAGCTTGTTAGGTTATGCACCACTTTCCTCTGTCCTTCTTGCCTTCAGTATGTTCTGTGAGAGTCAAATTTTCCAAGTCCTCTTACCTCCTAATGTGCCTTACAATTAGCAAAACAAAAATAATTAAAAGATCAGGCCTACTTCCTTGAGATCTGAAACAGTTTGCATTAGTAACACTAAATGTCAGTTGGAAACAACATATATCCTATAAAGAACTATATAAAACCCTAACAAGGATTGCAGGTAGACAAAACCTGGAAAAGGCGAGTGCAGTTTAATGGTCAAAGTAAACAAGAAGTTGTGCACCTGCTTATAGGATGGGGTGCAAATTAGGAGATCAAGAGGTAGACTATTAAGTACCTTCATCAATCAACTCCAATCCCAAAGATGATGCCAGAATCAGTAAAGATCTGGGTAGAGTTATGAATTATAGAAACAGTTGGGAAGAAGTGGTCAGTAGTATTCATTTGAGCATGACCAGATAAGATAGAAATAAAACAAATATGTGTTGTGTTTAAAGTAGGTACCTACACTAATTTGCAATATGCAAGGTTTTAAATGAATTTTCATAAATGAAAATCTTTCTTGAAGTTTTTATTTTAGTTTTAATTTCAAGTTAATTTCCATTAAGCAAAATACTTGGTTCTATTTCAAAACTAATTTAAAAAGAGTTTTTTTTTTTTTTTTTGCTAAAAAATTTGAATTTAGTGACATTTTTAACCCACACTTATTGCAATGTAATTCTCTTTATTAAAAAATCTTCCAAAACTAAAATATACTTTTCTGAAACTTTCTTTCAGAAATATTAACTGATTTAAAGTATAATAAATCTGATTTGAAACAATTATTATTTACTTCAATTTTAAAATATCAGAGAAATGCATTTCTTAACCTGCCAATAGTAGTTTATTTAAAATGTTGGTGGGTTTGACAGATTGATATTTATCTAACGTAATTCTATGGTGGCTTTAGACATTAAAAATGTAACCAAATCAATGTAAGCTCCTTTATATATAATTTTTAAGTACTCACTAATCTTAAAAATTTAAAATATTCTCCATAATCTAAAGTTTTTATTGAATTTTAAATTAATTTACTATAGTTATCATTTTTATTTTCTGATAATGTTGTGTATGGTCATCCTTCTCATATAAAAAAAATAAAAAATTCTTTTAAAAATATTGGTGCTTGAGGATTTGTACTAAGATTTTCCATTTATTAGTAAATATGTTTTAATTTAATATCATCTAAAATGGCAAAATTAAACCAGAATTTAAAACTTAATTATTCTAATCAAAATTTATAAAAAAATGAAAACAATTCCTGTAAAAATTCATCATTCATCGAAAAAAAAAAAAAAAAAAAAAAACTTTTTAAAGACAATTGTGTACTTCATTTATCTTATTTATAAAAAAGCAATTAAAAGCTTTTCTAATTAGATAATGTCTTCGTTTTATTTCATTTTTTTTTATTTTACAATTCAGAGCAGATTTAAATAAATAAAAATTTATTTTTATTTAGGTTTTATTTTTTATAACTACTACAGTACATTCTTGCACAGAAGTAGAGCTTCTCATTTAGAAAAGACCATAAACATCTGAAAATACAATTTATAATGACAAATATTCAATCCTAAAAAAAAAAAAAAATCTTTTTTTAAATAAATAAAAAAATTAAATGGATATACTGATAATTGATTCTACTTTGGTTTTCTAAAGTTTGGTCATACCTAGAATTTGGGCTTAGTAAAAGAAATCTCCTGACGGTAATTCAATAAAACTAAAAGTGGTATATGGAAATCGTTTTACAGACTAAACTGGAAGATACTTATCATTTTTATCAAGCAGCATAGAGAGAGTAGACACTACATTATGGAAATTAATTTTCATCTATAACCCCAAGTTTATACATGTGAAATAAACTGATCGGTGCTGGAATATGCACTTAGTTTGCGTTTGCTTCTGACTACTTGTCTGAACTGAATTCTTCGCATATTTCTGTGACTGCACATACATTTAATCACGGACCACACTATTTAACTTGCGGCCATAAAAGTAAATCGTTCATGAAATTGGAAGAAAAGGATGAGGGGAGGGGAGGGTTGCAGTAACCGAAAAATTCTGGTTGCTACACTTTAAAAGCCTGAAAAAAATAGATTTAAAAAATTTGCTAAAGGAAATTTACTTTTGTTTAAATTCGGCTGTTGTTAATGTTAAGTTTAGAGTTTCAAAAGATTTCTTTATACACAAAAAAAGAAAAAAAAAACACGGATTTATTTTCATTACATTACATATTGCTCTTAATTTTTTAAAAACTAGACAGCCTTCTGTGCACTTGAAATTTGTGTAATAAATCCGGCTTTATCACGGTTGAAATTTTTTTTTTTTTTTAAGTCATTTGACTCGGTACTAGCACGAAATAAAACAATAGCATGGTGCTAAAATAAAAATCTACTTTAAATTCTTAGCAAGCTTGTCTTTTTAGGTTAATTACACCTGGGTAGTGAATTCGAGCCTCATTGGGTGCTCCATACTTTCAGCCTTGTGCCACATAAGTAAGTCGTTAAAGGAAATATACGTGTCAGAAAAGAAAAATAAGGATGTTTATTTTAAGAAAGGTATTTTTTTTTTTTTTTACTGTGGACTTCTTACAGGACGAAAAATATATGTAAATTGTTGGAATATACTCGTGCAGCATTTGTTTTGTTTTGTTTTTTTTTATCAATTTCAATTTTATTTTTAACTCAAGGAAAAACGCTAAAATATATTGCATTTTGTACGATATTTTAGGTTTTATCTCAGATGCGTGACTTTGCAAATCTAAAGCTCAGAATAAAAAGCTAATTCTTAAAATTTCAAGAATAGGAAAGTAAATACGTGTTAAAAAATAAACAGAAATTGTTTGAAATGCCGAACTTAATATCCCAGTGTCTTTTAAACTGTGGAAATGTTTTTTTATTATTATTATTTTAATTGTGGTGGGATCTTCAAATATTACCTAAAAAAACGGTAAAAATCATAAGGTTTAGAACTAGAGAGAGACTAAGGCGAGTTAGGCAATAATGTACAAAAAGAAACTCAACTATTTTCTTAGATATATAGTCTCTCAAGTAAGTATCTAACTTTTATTTTCTTTGAAAAAGTAAAATATTTCGTTGATCAAAACAATATTACTTTTAAACGCGCATAACAAAAGTTAAAATAAATCATTTTTATCCCGCACCTTTAAACCGGACTTGACATTAGGCAGGGTAATTGTTTCATGACGATATTTTATACTACAACCAAAAACATTAAATGTAACACATATATAACATTCGCGTGAAATAACAAAGATAATAAAATACTGGATTTGGTGCTGTTGCAACTAAATAATAATAATAATAAAAAGATTTAATTGCAGAGACACGTGTCTGAATGAGTTTCGGAATTGATCCGGTGTAGACGAAAAAAAGCAAGTCGAACTTTTGAAGACAAAACTACACACTTTTGTCGACAATAGATAAAAGAAAATTTTACTTACATTCCAGAACATTTGTATACAATAACATAAGGCACATATGCCAATGCAACACAATTTCCAAAATGAAATAAAGTCATTTTGTTGGCTATCGAAATTTTTCAGCTGTGCAAGATGTTACGGTGAAGACCGAAAAAGCCTACTTTTGATAAATATTGTATTGCCAAAAATGTCAAGATAAGATTTGTAATACATAAAATGTCAACGTTTTTAAAAATCAGGGTATATTTCTTTTTCGGAAATAAAAATTTTAAATTTTAGATAAAAGAGGTATATAAACGCATTAAATTTTAAACTATTTACTACAATAGACGGAACCTTTTTTAAAGGAAACAAGAATAAAAAATGTAACCGTTTTGCAGTCATTCGAAATTTTGAGAAAAATAAACATACATTATATTTTTAGTATAAGATATTTAATTTTTTTAAAATTTCGGTATATCTCCAATAAGAAGTAAAAAATAATTTTATAATAAAATAATAATAAAAAAAAAACAATTAGTGCGGTCTTCCAGTTCCTTAGCAACTGTTTCCAAGGGCAACAACTAAAAAAAGTTTGCCTCTTTCAAAAAGAAAAAAGTTTTGAAAATGTCTAAACATTTTAGTGCGAATCAGGTAAGCAGTTTGTTGTTTTAATTTCTAATTATTATGACAAGAGATTAGGAAAGAAAAATAATTATACTTAACTTATAAATATCCTTAGTGATGTTTATTTCATTGACAAATATTTTAGTTTCCCTAACTGGGGCAGTTATACACATGCAATACTCAGTCTAAAATGATGAAAAATGTTTATTTTATAAAAAAAATATTTATTTTTCAAAATGATCTCCCTTGTTAATGCACTTAATTTATTCAGTGGATATTAATCATGCAGATAAAATATTATACAGTGAAAATTTCAGATTTCTTCTTCTTTCATTATACTTGGTAACTTTCTTGAGATTTTGAACCAAACACTTTATTCAATCTATGGGGTTGGTTTGGTCTCATTCTACTTTCCCTGCTTATGTGATATTTCTTATCAGTTAATATTCATCATTCTTTTCTATCTTTTTGTTGCTTATCCATTTCTTACACTTAATAAGAATATGTCATTTTTCAGCACTGCCAAACCCAGAGATTGAACTCCCAACTATGAGGGAACCAGATATCTTTTAATCAACACTTTAATCCACAAGGTTAACATACAAATATAATTTTAATAGGAAGTTGAATGTATCTAGAGAAAATAATTAAATGAATATCTGTGGAATGAGGTATTCAATTGAGCGAGTAAAAATATTTATTGAAAAATGGCTATTGCATCTATCAAAAATACAATACAAAAATGCACTTAATTATAATGTACTTTTTGAACAAAGAAAATATGTTGCAAAGATAATGCAATGTAATATTCATAGCAATAAGTTGATGATGGCTGGATGGAATTGCTGTTGGCGCCATGGGCTTACTGGCTGTCTGCTTGGCCACAGATTGTTGTTTTTGTAATTATTTAGGCCTTTTTATATGCTATTCAAAAGAAAGGAATTCAGCACATGGATGAATTTATTACTTTTATATATATATATATATATATATATATATATATATATATATATATATATATTCATATAAAGAATAACAATTCAAAAGAGAGAAAATATACTTGTGTGTACACAGCTGAAAAAGAAGGAAAACAATTATAGGCTTTGTTGTTAGAAAATGTGTGCATGTGCATGTGAGGCTTCATGTAGCCAACTGAAATTAAGACGACAGCCTGCTGAGGGAAGAAATCTCCCTCAGTGAAGAGAAGTCCTGTTGTTTATGTGATTGCATTCCAATACAAAAGAGAGAAAGTGGATTTGTTGTTTCTTTCTTTTATAGTCCTGAAAAGTACCATCTAGCAGACACCTTGACAGACAAGATAGGAGTAATCCACACAGATTTTAGCAATAAACTGTGTTTCATTTTATTTTATATACTTTGCTGTCTAAATTTATTATACAACTGATATTTGGCTGTCTAAATTTATTATACAACTGATACACTTATAGAAAAATATGTTCAGGTTCCCTTATTAGTTTTGTTTAGATAATCTTATAAAACCTGTTTTTTAGTTAAAATGATGTATTTGAATAAGTATTTAAGACATAGAGTGGGGCAGTGAAGAGAACATTTTAAAAGGAAAAGTGGAAGAAAGGAGAAAGTTTTTTCCTTCTTTCTTTTTAATCATTTCACTGTAAGCAAGGTGATAATGCCACTAGGGGGTTACAGGGAGTGAAACAGAATGAGAAAACTATAGTGAGGAGAAGTATGGAAAAGAACAATAAAGGAACAGGATTTAGAAAGACAGAAAATGACAATTGATGTTGCATTTTAAATTTTGAAGATTGTTGTTGGCAAAGAAGCAAAAAATCAGAAGTGAGTTTCACAGGTGTTGGAATAGAACCTGGGCAATATCACTGTTCTAGAACCATTTTATTGATAATGTTGATTCATTAAGTTTAATCAAAGTTTACACAATTTTTCTTTGTCGTTTGTCTAATGCATTGTTCTTCATTTTCTGTGACAGTATGAAGGAGCTTTCAAATCAAGCCATTTGCAAAACTGGCAAGTTCCAAAAAGCAGAATTGAGGTAACTCTTTTACATTTTTCTCTATTTTTTCCCAATTTTTTTTTCTGCCTTGGAAGTATTTTGATGATCATTAACAGAAAGCCGCAGGGGAGTAATGGATAGCAGCTTGGTTTGAGGAATTGGAGAGCCAAGTTATAATTCCAGTTGAGTTTGTTATATTCACTTATGTGCAAAAACCCTTGGGAAAGGCATGAATTGATCTCTTCTCCCCACATCCAGCTATGGGTAAATAATAGGACAGACTGAGTCCTATAGCCTTGGGTGGCAGCTGGTCTAGGAGAAGGACAGCTCAGAATTCAAAACTTTCAACTATAGGTTAAATAGCATCACCGACCCACAATTGGTCAAGTGTAGTGAGTATGGCTACACACCTGAAGACATGATTAATCAGGGAGTGGTTCTTTCAACAGAAGGAGTGATTAAATTTGGATTTGGATAACAATGTTTCATATCATTTTTAAGGAATTAATGGATTTTAATTCCAATCTGCAATTCTTTCTTATTATTTTAATGTTATGCTTAGTACAGACATGTGTTTGAGTAGACACCCTATTTTTGATACAATCTAAATTACATCTACTAGCTTGTGCACTTAAGAGTTTTAATAAAGAAAGTGTACCAGAAGAAATTATTTCTATATTAAAACTCTCAAATTTACATTTTTTAAAAAACAGGGCATATCCTCAAATGCAAGTATCCACTAAATATAGATGTTTAAATGCTTGATATGTATGTAACTTATGTGATTTTGAGAAGAGGCATTAGCATTCCAGTTGTTCAGATAATTAAATCCATTCTTGATGTTAATTTTTTTTTTGTTAACACATTGTTTCATTTGACCAATTCTACAGCTTTCTTCAGCAGTAAGAAAATAGAATAATTGCCACAAAATAAGCAATGCAAAGAATGAGTTCAGTTGTCTGGATATCTCTTGAAATCGGAAAAATTAAGTTGTTGTGTCTTTTTCTCTCAGAATCATAAATTTTGTGATAATATATTAAATTATGCTTCATTGGCTGATCTCTTCTGCTGCCTTCTTCAGATGTACAAAGATACATTCTATAATTTTGAGAAAAGTCATTATCATTGTAAGAATTGTTCTAAATTATGAACTTCCTCTTTATGTCTCATTTGGGCTCATCCAGTCTACAGCCTTCTTTCAGATGTACAATCTGTAAAGAAAGAGAATGATCTGAACATGATGATGAACAGAAAAGAAATGAAAGCAAATACTAATCAATTCAGGTCATTATTAGCAATATGAGCCACCCAGACAATAACATTCTTAGCAATCAGTGTAATGCAGGAGATTCCATATATTTTTAAATGTGAGATATTGTTATATTCCCCCTTGTTATTCCCTTTTTCTTTTTGAGAGAGAACATCCCTAATGGAGAGCTGGGGTGCTCTCCTGTATAAACTGGAGAACATCTCTGCATATGAAAAATATAAACTCTCTTGTGTTGCATGGCTAATTGAGAATAGTATTATCTTGATGCCTCACATTGTTTGGAATAAACTGAACCAGTTACTATATTTACCACTATTTCTTTAAATTGGTATTAATCCAGATTTGTTGCTATTATTGTATAATGATGATATTATCTAGGCAAAGCAACCTGCAAATAATGTTTGCATGTCTATGAATAAATCATAAGCCACATTGTATATAATATGATTAGCACTTAAATATGGAATTTGGTGATTTAACATTGAATTTTGCAATTATTTTGCCTAAAAGTTGTTTTAATTTCAGTTTGTATACTTTACATTGAAAGTTAAGAAGAAGTGGATTGTGATTTGTCAAGAAATAATACAAGCATTACTGACAGAATAGGTTATTACAAATGTAGTGTTGTTTGGTTAGTGCTACTACTAATTAGCATATGTTTATAAGTAGACATTATGATTATGTATAGGCTGGCTACTTAAGGTAGAGGTAATAGTATTTGTCCTAGGGGGAACAGTGATAGACTGTTCTACCAAAGCTGTGACTGTTCGCAGGTCCTGTTGAATTCTCTGCCTTGGGCAGAAAGGAACCTGAACGAGGCTGTGCTGAAGGGCAGAGTTTTGTCCGGGGATGTAGACAAACCCGAACCTGTTTATGTGGGTTCTATGGGAATTTTTTGGCTGAGCCTATGCGCTCAGATGACCCACGTTAAACTCAACCTTGTGCCACATGTAACCTTTGTGGGGGAGCTGTTAAATATAATAGTATTTGTCCTACTCATACTGTTAACATCTCTCAGTTGTGTCTCTGTCTTTGGGCAGAGCACAGCTGAGAAAAATATTGAGAGGTGCCTGGTCCCAGGGAACAGTTTCCCGATGCAGTACCCCTTTTTTGCATTAAAAAGGTGGGTCAGTAGTAATACCAATGCCAGTGCCAGTGGAGTTGACAACTGCAAGGGCTGAGCAATTTTTGGCCCTAGTCCGGGTGTACACACCATGTCACTGTGGGGAAATAAGTAAATGGACTGTAGAACCAATACTGACTGCATACAACTGCAATTTCTAATTGGAATATCATAATAATAAATGTAATCTAAATGCATTACTATTTTTTTTTTTTAATTGTTTGACCCCAAGCAAGGCGATAATGCCACTAGGACACAGGGTGGGGGTACATGAAGTGAAAGTGAAAGAGAACTAGAAGATTGAAAATGGGAAGGAGTGAGGAAATAACAAAAAAAATGAAGAGTATGAAGCAGACAGAAGATGGCAATTGATGTGGCATTTAATTTTTTGTAGTTATCAGGGAAGCAAGAAATCAGAAAGGAGTTCCACAGGTGGGAAGTGCGAGAAAAGAAACTGCTAGAGTAGAAGTGACTGGTGCATCTAACTTGTTCAACAGTAAAACAGATCTAGTTACCTTTCTAGTAGCACGCTTAAATTCATGTCGTCAGGGGAAAAAAGCTCATCAGAGCAGTTGCCTTGAAAATATTTGTAGAAAAGACAGCAGGAAGCCACATCACGTTAATGCAAAATTGACTAAAGTCAATATGTCTGGTCAGGATTACAGACCCTTCTTTGGATTTTATTATAGAAATACATTGAAAATCAAGTAGAAAGGGATTATCAGTAGTCAGAAAATATAGGATAGAATAAGGTTATTATATTTACAAGAAGAAATACTGAAAATTCTTAACCTGACCAAGACATCTTAAAAATTCCATAGTTGCATTATTTGTGCAGATTTTAGGGTGTTGGTAAGGCCAAAAACTTTTCAGCATCCTTTCATATAATGTAAATGCATTTCTAATAATTTTACTATAAAATGCATTAAAAATCAAGTAGTAAGAGATTGTCAGGAAATAATTTTATTTCTCATATACTAAAGAGAATTATAAGTACTACCAGGATTAGTATTGGCAGCCCGTCTTAACAATATAAAATATGCAGATGGCACCATATTGATAGCAGACACAGAAAGGAAACTACAAGTACACTTACAGAAGGTAGTAAAGGAAAGTGAGAAGAAAGGACTAAACATTCATTGTAAGAAAAAATAACGTACGGTTATCAGAAAAAAGAACAGACCAAGATGTGAACTTCAAATTGGTGACACCAAAGCAATCAAGTACAAAAATTTAAATCTCTCAAAAGTGTTTTAACAGAAGACAGAAAATGGGAGACTAAAATCCAATGGTAGATTGGGATAACAAAAGTGCCTTCCAAAAGCTAAACAAAATAATTAAGGAGGAGGAAAAAACTTTGTTGGAAACAAAAAAAAAGAGTGCTGAATTACAATGTAATATATAATCCTCCTGTATGGCAGTGAATGCTGAACAATTTACTCATTGATGAAGAGGATACGTGAGGCAGCAGAGATGTGGTTCTACAGACGGATGCTGTGAATACCATGGACAGAATGCATAAGCAATGATAAAGTCTTAAGGAAAATGGAAACAGGAACACTTTGTATTTGGAAACAGTCACCAAATCAATGAATCACTCACATAACTAAACAAATGCCCTACCATAGCTCCCCTTAATGTTATCAAGTCACCTTCATGGATAACTGACAATACTCATAACACTAACTCGATACAAAAATACTCCACAAATAAGATCATAAATAGAAGCAAGTCTGCCAAATTAAAACACAAATATTGCAAATGTCGAACAGTATATACTGATGACTTAAAAATCTCAAATAAATTGGGAGCTGACAGTCTCACAAACAAATTAGAATACCAAATCAAGCTTCTTAGGCTATATAGATGGCAGTTAAACTCATTAAAACTTAAACACACAAGAAATTTATATTCATAGATTTTCTGTCAAGTCTTGTAGCCATGAAAGAAAGAAAGTCCAAAACATTCATACATCTTAGACACACTAAAACCTATAGTGAAATAGTTAAATCCCAAAAATCAGTCATCTTAATCTGGATTCCAAGTCATTTTGCTACACCAGGCAATGAAATAGTAAACAAACTAGTTAAAACTCTCTCAACATGGCAATGGCCAACATAAAGGTATTCCATACATACTTCAGAAGCAAAATAAAAGAACATATCAAAAGAAAATGGCAAGTAATATGAAACTCAAAACCTAACAAACTGCAGGCTATATTCAACCAATTACAGGTGAATGGCTATCAGTATTCAGAGAAATAAGACAGGAGAAAATAAAACTGGACATGCCCATTTGACACACTCGGATCTACTAAAAAATGAAACTCCTCCATTGTGTAACAGATATCAAGTACCTCTCACAAGTTGCCATCATCTCAGTCAAACCTGAACAAAATATTATCAAGTAAACAATGCAAAAGAACTCTTTCAAAACACTAAACCAAATCATATTCTTAACTTCTTAAAGGAAATCAAATTTTATAACAAAATATAAAACTATAAAAACTCCTGGCAAAACTTCATAAAATCTTTAATATTTTTTGAAAAGTGTGAAAAAATGGAAAAAGAACCCTTCAGACTTCATAAAAATACTTAGTGAAAATAACAAAGCAAATTCTAATAACCAACTTTTATCAGAAACTGAATACAAAACAACTTGTATTAGAAACCAGCATCACTAATAACAGATTAAAAAAGAAAAACAGCTTTCACCAACTAACCTGTACCCAAAATTATCACTGATCCACATATAACATCAAGCTATACACAAAACAACCACAATTCAAAACCTTCATCTGGCCTTAAATAACCATAGAGAGGTTGAGAAACCATTAAGCAAAAACCAAACCAAACCACAGATGAAACTGAAATGTGATTCTACAGAAGGATGCTAGGAATACTATGGACTGAACATGTGAATAACGAAGAAGTTTTAAGGAAAATGAAAACAAAAAAGTGAACTTATACTTAGAATCAGGAAGAAATAGTTGAAATTTATAGGGCATATAATGAGGAAAGAGGGTTTGTCACAAGACATATTGAATGCAAGAGGAACAGAGGAAAACAGTGAACAACCTAAACTAATGAGCTTGTGTAAATGGTTGCCAGAACAAGGTTTAGGAGGGATAATAAAAAGGCAAACCTCACTATGAGCTACAAAAGACAGGAAGTTGTAGAGAAACATGATTGCCCATATCCTGAAGAGATATGGCATATAAAAGAAGTATACAATTTCTACCAATACCATTTTCACCATTGTAATGCAATAATAAATATAAGTGGCATGCTGAAAATTTCTTGTCCCAAACAAGAGCTGCTTCAAAGAATTTTGGATGTTTGATCATTTGGTCAGATTTTGGTAAGTGAATTAGGCCAGGAATTTTTCAGCATGTCAGTTTTCTTAACCACTGAATTTTTCTTGACTAGTTTTTATATTATCTCATTTTTTTGTCTTTTCTTGCAAAACACAATTCATTCATATATTTATTCTATAGAAGTTTAGTAAGTAGTACAGAAGGGGAAGCCTTGAACTATTATCCCTGTTCCCCTTATCACTGGAAAAATATCAGCACTTTGCAAATTAGGCTACAGAAGCCAACTGAAAGATTATTCTTTATTTCTAATACATGTTACTTATTTAAAAGTTGTAGAATAAAGATAACCTGAGGACAGGTCTGGTAAAAGAATCCCATGCATTCCCTCCCAAATCTACTACATCTCAATTTTCATAGGGTAGTATTCATATAAAATATAAATTTTATTGTAACAATTATGTACAATAATGGATCATATGTAATATAGGTGAACAATTCAATTAGAAAAATTCAAAAATACAATCTATCCAAATATAAATTAGAGACATGTCATAATAGATCATTCCATCTTAAATAAATCAACAATGTTTTGTGGTAATTTTTAAAATCAACTTGAGATTTTTCTTGTTAAAAAGTTGAATAATTTTAACACATTCAACATTATGGATAAAAAATAATGAATTTCATATAGTGGTTTTTTCAAGACTTAGCATAATCAAAACAAATTCAAAGATTTGGACAAAAAAAGAACCCAGAATGGCATCAAAATCCACAAAAATTTTTTGTCCTTTAATAGCCAATTATACTTAGTTTAATTTGTAACTTTTATAAATATAGGTAGGAAAAAGCAAATGTAAGAGAGTAAGGGTCACAAAGCACTGCCTGGGGCCCCAATCAATTTGTATAATCAATGGGTTTTTGAGGATAGTTGTTACCTGAGGGTTATAATAAAGTAGTCAATTACTTGTCAAGAATTAATACATAACTAAGATTCAATTTCTTTGGGTTTTTTTTTCTCCCACCAGCAAAAATTCCAAAATATTAAGGTTACAGTTTTTTTCTTTCATCAGACGACAGAGGTTATTTAAATTTAATGCCACTTTGTTATTTAGTCTCCCTTTTATTTATTTGAAAAAAATTATTGGTAAAAATATTGTAAAAAATACTACCAGGTAGGAATAAAATCATTTATTACTCTTTTTTTTGTTTTTGAATTCCAAATAATCAAATTATAAGTGTTATGTGCTCCATTCTGTTTTTAATTCAAAGAAACAAAAAAAAACATATTAGAGATTCTTGGAATCTTTTCTCATTTCACTGCAAACATCCTAATGTATTTGGCAATTTTAGTCTGTGAGACAAACCTTTGTCTTATCTATCCCTCTTCTGATCTCTTTTTTCCCACCTAAAAATTTTTTCCTCAAAAAGAAAATCTCTAAATAAATTGCACGGTCTTGGTGTCAAAAGTTACAAAAAGAATCTCCCTCTTCCAATTAGATCCTCCTTTTTTTTTGGAACCAGTCATACATGTGTCTTCGGCGAAATCTCTCCTCAATGCAGTAAAATATTTCTTCTTAATGATTTCTGCAGAAAAATTCCATCCTCTCAAGACTGTGAAATATATGATAGCATTTCTGACAGCATAGACAAGGCTGCTTTTGAATACCTGTTTGGAAATTTTTTGTGTTTGGTGACTTTAACGCCCATCACACCTTGTGGCTTAAGAATGCTACTATTGACCATGCAAAATTCAAACGCTTAATTTTTCAATCTCCCATTCCCTCACACAGATAGTTAAATTCCCCATTGTTTTGCCTTCAAATAAAATAAAAAAAACTCTCTACTCGACCTGTGCTTTACCTCCATCCCCAATCCTGCAGAACCTTAAAATCTGCCCACTTGGTAACTGTATTCATGCCAGTAGTATCAGTTTTTCATAAAAATAACTCCCCCCCTATAAAGAACCTAGTACCACTAAAACTTTGTTCTAAACATCAACGAACTGACTGGGACGCAAGTTTCGTGATTTCCCAAAGAATATGTCCCCAGGATGGAAATCTTGAAAAAATTATCCAAGAATTTGCTTCTGAGGTCTCTTCTTGGGTTAAAGCTGGAATCAATATTTAACTATCAAGGAAATATAGGGTTCAATTTACTATTAAATTGGTTCTCCTCTTTTTTTAGCTCAGCCGAATCGTCCATAGGAAAATATTCTTTTGGAGTAAAACCGTAGTAACATGTCTGATTGCAATAGATGTCTCTTTTAAAAATAATCATTAATGAATGTAATAATGTCCTCAATGATGCTAAGTCACTATTTATGCCTTGCTTGAAAAAAAAGAAGAAACGTTTTGCATCTTATATCTTGGCTCCAAAGATTATTAGTCTCTGCAATAAGAGCGTATTGAACAATTTTGAAACCCTCTATACCTCCTTTTTTCAACCAGTTTGAAGTCCTGACCTCCTCTACTGACAAGGCTGAATGCTTTGCTTTTCTTTAATTTTCATTCAACTCGATGCTCAACTCTTCTGGTGTACCCATACCCAGACTTCCATCTTAGAACTGAGGCCATATTGAGTATCATAAACATAACCCCATCTTTGGTACTATATGTTATCTCTAATTTAGATCCCAACAAAATAGTGGTGGTGACAGGATACCAGACATTGTCTTGAAGAAATGCGCGCCTGAACTGGCGCCCGCCCTTTCTAAAAAATATAAACTACTGCCTCAAGGAATCTTGTTTTCCTGACTTGCTGGAAGTCCTCTTCGATCGTTCCTGTCTTCAAGAACTCCGTATTCCGGTCTGATGTATTGAAACCTATTATCTATCAGTCTCCTTCTTTTTTAATAATGCAAAGTTTTTGAGCTATCCCATGAAATAATGTTTTGAAAGGTCTAACAAATCTCATCCTAGGCCCCACTCTATTCCTTATCTAAATAAATGACCTTTCTGATTTAATAACTTCCCAAACAATTCCCAACCAGCATCTACATGGATGACACCACAATTTATTCCTGCCTCAAAAACAAATCTATTCTCGCTACAAAACTCACCTGGCCAATAATCGAAAAAGGACATCCAATTGATTGTGAACTGGGGCATGAATTGGCTGGTCAACTTCAATGCTTCTAAGAAAAACTATCTCTATTAATCACCACAGAGAGCCTTCCCTTCCCATTATTAGAATGTCTGACGCTCAATTATTCTCGAGAGCAACTGTCTTTAGCCTCTTCGGTCTCACGTTGACTGCTGACCTGAGATGGAATAAATACATATAGTCAATTGCCTCATCCACTGCAAGGAAAGTTGGCTCCTGAGCCGCATAAATAGTATTTTTCTTATGGGATAATCCTCCAGATCTACAAATCCAAAATTCACCCTTGCATGGAGTATTGCTGCCATATATGGTCTGGTTTTCCCTTCTATTTGCCTCAGGGTTCTTGATAGTTCCAGACGCAGATATGCAATGTGGTTGGCCCTGCCCTGGCGTCTCATCTACAGTCACTTTCTCATAGATGTGATTCATATAATCTGTCTGTTCTACAAATACTTTCATGGAAATTGCTCCAAGGAGCTGCATTCACTGGTTCCCAGACGTCATTGAGTTCCAAAAATAAAATTGTCCCAATCTCACCCCTTCACTGTCGAAACTCCTAAATGTAGCCGTCTCTTCTACTCTAATAAAATCATGTCTCGCACCTCTCAAAACTGGAACTCCCTTCCCTTTTCCTGTTTCCCTGTGAGCTATAATCTCCAGCTATTCAAATGTAATGTCAATCGACATCACCAGTTGCCTTGATCTATCCACTACCCTCATCCTTTCTTCTATCACTCCTATCTGATCTTGCTCTAAATTTTCTGTAACCCTTGCGTCCTAGTGGCTTCCCGCCTTGCTTGGGGTGAAATGTTTAAAAAAAAAAAAAAATATTATAAAGTGCCTTTTGCCATTTTGAATTTTTTTTACCCTTTTAAATTTAAAAATTTAAACATTCATTTTATGTTAATTATTTTTAATATTTTGTCAAAGTTCTTAATTCAGATATTTAACGATCAAAAAAGGAATTTACAAAATATTTTTTTCACAAATTTTGATAAAAGACAAGGAATGTTTTCAATCAATAGACCAAGAATTATGACACATCAGAAAAAGTTAAAAACTTTAAAAATTTTTTCAAAGCTATAAATTGATAATTACTAAATCCAAAAAAATAGTTTTTAAAAAAGTTAAAAAAATGTAAGTAGATTGTATTGTGTCAATCTTTCAAGTAGAGAGAGGAGGGATTACTGTTTTTGAAAAAAAAACAACTTTCAAAATCCTGGTTTTCACCTAACATTGTACAATTGTGTAGAAAATATACAACCACCTTAACAGCCAATTATACCACCTTCTTCCAGAAATATATATCACCAACCTTCAATTTAATGGAACATGGTGTAATGGATTTCATATTTAATAAAATTTATCAGAGGGCTAAAAAACACTTTACCTTTGAATTTTTTTTAAACAATATCCAAAATGCTTTGAATATTGGCTTAAGTATAAAAAAAATATGGTGCTGGCATGGCTGGATGTAAAAATTTTTCTGCAATTTATCTAAACAGAAATATTAGTGAATTATCTAGGGCCTTATAAAAAATGAAATAATAATTTATAGAAATGACAGAATTTTATTACAGTATAAAATTCTTTGAAATTTTTAAGCACATAATGAGGAAAGAGGGCTTTTTCATTTGACTAAATTTTTATTTTTTTTTTTTTAAATGGAGAAAAAAAAATAACCTTAAAACAAGTTTATATTAAATGGATGGCAGAAAAAATTTTTTTAGATTTGATAAGTAAAATTTATTTTTAAAAGGTGGGGAAATTGCCAAAGAACCATGACCGCCAACATCTTTGTAAGAAGAAAAATTTTGAAGCAAAAGTTTTTCCTAGATTGAAAAAAATCTTCCTTTTCAGTGAAAAAAATTTTTCAGTAGGGCTTTAAACAGTTTTATTATAACAACTTCCTTAATGTATGACACTTTCTTGATATGATATAATAGTTTAATTATAGGACAATGCAACTTCATTATTGGATGAAGCAATTTCATTATAGAATGATACCACATTACAATAGGATAAAGAAATTTCATTATAGAATGATACCACATTACAATAGGATAAAGAAATTTCATTATAGAATGATACAACTTCATTATATGACAATATAAACTCTTATAGATTTAAGAGCTTTTCATATATTTCCAAGAATTCTTTAAACCATTGAACTCATTCTGTCAGTTGCATTTGTTGCTACCACAATATAGGACCAGTGCAAGGGTCTTGTGCTCCACATTAAAAATCTATGATACACAGGTCTCCCACTTTACTGTATCTAAATGTTTACAAGGTAGTATTCATATAAAATACAAATTTTATTTTAACCTAATTATGTACAATAATGGAACATATGCAATATAGGTAAACAAGTCAGAAAAATTGAAAATAAATACAATGTATCTAAATACAAATTAGAGACATGTCATAATAGATCATTCCACCTTAAATAAATCAACAATGTTTTGTGGTAATTTTTAATACCAAGAGATTTTTCTTGTTAAAAACCTGAATAATTTTAACACATTCAACATTTTGGCTAAAAAACAGTGCATTTTATGAAGTTTTTTTTTTGAAACTTCAAAATTACAGAAGATATCAAATCTGAAAAATAAAAAAAAAAACTCATAAAACCTTCAACCATAACTTTTCTCATTTGATCAACCACTACTTTATCATTATTTCCATGTGAAATGTTCAGATGACCTCCAATCTTTAATTCCACTTTTATAGCTAAGACTTTCCACACTACATCAAGGGGGGGGTTCCTTTGCATTCCAATTTTAAGGAAGATATTCTACTCATATGGTTTTGTTCCCAAGAATTGATACTTTGTGAAACAGATTCCTACATGGATTCTTCCTTGAACACAACAATTTTAACAACTTCAGGTCAAAGGTCAATTTTATATCTGTCCTTCTTATTGACATAATCTTCACTTCCTTTTATGTCCTCTTGCTTTTCATATTACACACCTTATTCAGTAAACCTATACCATGGGTGACTTCTGAGCCTTATCTTTAGTGATCTTTAGTAAAAAAAAAAATAAAAGTAAAAAAAACTGTTTATTTCTACAACTGCCATTATACAATATTAATAGAGACTCTTCAGGGATCTGGATTATTAAAAATATACATGAAAAATGGACATATAAAAGTTACTTTTTGGATGTTTTTTCTTATGATATTTCCTGAATGAATTTAGACTAGACTTAGTTCTTGACAAAGCTTATTGTAGTTAATTCATGAGGATTGAAGATGACCAATGTGAACTTAGACCTTTTCTGACTTCAGGCTCCTTATTTTTGTGCTTAACAGGAAACAATATCTTAAACGCAACCAGTCGGCATCCTTCTTCAGCAAATTCCTTGAAACGTATGAAAGAAGAATTTGAACAAAAGTTAAAACCCATCCCAGTTGCAGAGGTAAGACAAAATATTCACACAATTCATAATTTGGCGTTATCAAGACTGACTTACAAATGTATTTGTTTGTATCATTTGCTTTTGTAAATCTGGTCATTTTACAGGGTGTGTCCTTAAAGTCTGGACACCCTGGGCAAAAATGCATATTTTCAAGAAATGAAATTTTCAAAAGCATTTTATTGGATTGCAATATTAACAAATATCTTCAATATGATTTCCATCATTTGTGATGCAAGGGTTGATGTGCTTTGAAAGATTCACGTGAACTTGATGCAATAACTCCACATTGTCGACAATTTTAGCACATTCACTCTTTATGCATTCAATCCAGTGTTTGCATCTGTGATTTTCATTGAATACACCTTCTCCTTTAGCATACCTCAGAAAAAGAAATCAATTCTTTTTTCTTTTGACAAAACCATATTTAATCTGTTGAGGTAAAAAAATATACTTAATGAGATTTCCTATGTGCCCAGACCTTAGGGGCACCCTGTTCTATTGTATTAGGTGGCAGTGTATAATGTTAGATTTGCAATAATTCATCATTTGCTACTATTAAGATTTAGGTAGGTTTGTATTATGGTGTAGCATTTGCTACTGTAAATCTACCTATTCTATTGTTTAACATAACTTTTTAGATGGTCCTTTCATTATAAACTTTATCAACCTAGAAAATATTAGATTGAAATGAAAGTTCTCTCCGATTTTATAGTGTAGGTGTATAATGAAGATACTAATGCTTATAGAAATATTTAATCATTAATATAACCTCCATTGCTTCCTAGAATCTTGGTTCATCTCTCAACAAATTTATAGATGCCAAGTTTGAAAATTTTTTAGATTTTGATGTAAAATACAAGACCAACTCATGTTCAACTTCTTTACTTTGTGTCAACCTTAGGCTATTCAAATGGTTCTAGAATTCTCTAAGCAATTGATAATCAGAACAAGCAAGATTGGAAGAATATAGAGGATGAAGCAATTTTTTCCAAATGAGCTCCTCTAAGAGATATTTTGTCAATCATGCACTTTGAGGGCAGGCATTCTCTTGATGGAGGATTGCCCCTTTCGGTTGACTAAAGTTGGATGTTTTCTGTTCAAAACAGTTTAAAAATGATAATAATGATGTTGGCAGTAGAGATCAATGTTGAATGTTTTATCATTGTTTAACAGTTCATAATGGATGATTCCTTGAATATCCTGCCGTATATTCAACATGATCTTCTTTGGATGAAGTTCTTCTCTCGGTTTCTAAGCAGGTCTGTTTCCTCAACTGATCCACTGAAACAGTGCTTAACCTTTATGGCAAAGGATCCATTTCTCATGACAAGTAACAAACATGTCCAAACAGGGCCCTAGAAATTAATGTGTAAGTAATAACTTGCAGCAATCAATTCTCTGGAGACAGGTTATATGGAACATATTTTTCAACCATTTTCAATCTTTTCCAATTCAAATTCAGGTCTGTTATATGCCTTACATTCAATTTTAGTATTTTCCAAATCCTCCTGATCGAGTCCTTTTGGATGATTCTCTCTTGGCTCATCCTCTAGACTAAAACTCTTAGTTTTGAAATGGAAACTCTTACAACTCCTTTCACTCAATGCATCAACTCCATAAGCATGCTTGATGGATTTTGCTGATGCACTTGCATTGACACCATTATAACACTTATAGAGTACAACATTTCTATTTGTGTTCTTTAGTTGGGATGAACCTAAGGGTATGTTCTAATTTATATTATGAATAATATTCTTATAATCTGAAATAAAAAAAAATATAAATTACTCGTAGCAGCACTGCTAACAATATAAACAGGCAGTATTTTAATTAAAATTCGGAAACAACTTTCACCTAAAAGTTCAGAAACAACTTTCAATAAAACCAGATAAATTTTTAAACTGAATGCCAATGCAGCCTGGAGAAATGCCACTTTAACTTTTAGAAAATAACTCTAAAAAAAAGGAACATTTCAAATAATCCTCAAGGAAAACTCAAAAAAATGATCAAAGTTGTGAAAAATAAGTCAGTTTATTTTTTCTTATGATTACTTCCTGTCTTTTGACTGCAGGTATAGAATATAAAAAAAATGGAAAAAAGCTGAAACTGCATTGTTTTGAGGTTTGCCAATTATTATTTGTTTTGCAAGAAACAACAAAATTGAAAATAGATTCAATATGAATTTATAGAAAGATAAAATCTGTATTGTTTTGAAATGTGTTCATTATCTCATTTTTGTCAATGTGATTTTCATATTTGCTTAAAAAATATTTTTCCCTAAGGACATTTTATCAGTTCTAAGCACACTTATCAAAGCATTAGACTCGTTTTGTTATTAAAAATTTTCAGCTTAGAGTGAAATATATAAAGTAAGACTTATCACAATAGGATTCATTTAAATTTGCAAATTTCCTTTTAAAGGAATCAAGTAAAATATACTTTGAATTAATTCACTTCATTCTGAAATATTTTCTTTAAACTTTTTGGCAGGATTCAAGCAATCAATCAACAAAAAAGACTGAAGAACAGAAGTGTTCCAGTTCTACCAACAATGCAGAAGTGCTTACCAAAGCAGTTCCTGATAGCAAACCACAAACTCCAATGACTCCACTCAGTGAAATAAAAGGCAATGAATCCCCTTCACTCAATAAAGTCACAGTTCCAACACCTTTGGGCCTACAGGACACTAATGTTTGCATGAGATCAGTCGGAACATCTTCAAGAGAATCTATCCGAAAGAAGACTAGTTCAAAACAAGGAGCTGATTTTAAAAAATCAGAACCGGTACCACCAATATCTGATGCTGAAACTCAGGTTGAGATGGATCCAAGCAATAAACCAAAGACTCCACTCCAGGATACAGGCAGGTCTGAAGTTGTAGAAGAACCACTTGTTCAATGTCCTGTTCCACTATTTGAAAAGAGAGTTGTTAGTTGCAGTCCTTGTCAGAGCCAACGATGTGTGGGGTCAGCAAGAGCACAAACAAAAACAATCAACTGGCCAGGACCAAAATCTCTAAATCACAGAATTGTTGATTAAATTTCCAAAAGGAAAAGACATTTCTTTTATTCTTCGTGTCTTACTGTTTGCATGTTCATGGTGGACATTTTAAATTGAAAACTAACTTGAAAATTTTCAACAAAGTTTGTCATATTTGTAGTCTGTAAAGAGAAGCTCACCAAATTTTCTTTTGAAAATCTCTACCAGCCAGATCATTACAAAATGCATCATCATAAGAAAAATAAAAAAAATTAGTAAAATTTTATTTGGCCACTTGAAATAGTTATTTTTCATCAGGGTCAAGATTTATAATTATCAACATCATCACTTCCATGACTAGGTGTGGTCATAAGGTCACTGTCCCACCCATGAAAAAGGAAGGAAACTTCCCTTTTGATCTCTGTAGAAGGACAGAGGAAAACAATGCATAACCTACCTAGTGAGATTTTGTAAATGGTTGGGAGAGAGGAGAGATAATAAAAAGACAAAATTTAATAAGAGCTACAAAGAACAGGAAATTGTGGAGAGCTATGATCACCAATGTCCTGAAGGGACATGGCACATAGAAGAAGAAAACCACTGAATCTGTGGAAAGCCATGATCACCTATGTCCCTTAATTAATTTGTATCTATTCTATTTTCCAGCAAAAGGATTAGTTTTACTTTATTCACCTGCATTAGTTTCATAATCTGATCCAGTGATTTGAATTATTTGAAGCCTTTCCACTCCAACGATGTTCAAATGTAACAATTTTTTCATCTATGTTGCATTCTTTAACAGAAGACCTAAACACTTTACCAAATCTCTTTGACTGATGCTCAAAAAAAAAATAAGATGAAATGTTCACTAATACAATTAAAAGTTCAGAGGATAAGGTTTAGAATAAGGAATAGGCCTCTTGGTTACAAGTATTAAAGTTTGAATAAAAGGGTGAATAATTTCACATTCACTGCAATAATCAAGTATAGTAAAAGGCTTGTGACAAAGATCAGGGGTAGAATTATTAGTCACCATTTTTAGGCATATATAAACACATGTAAACATAAAGATTGCATAAAAACATTAAACAGACTGTCACCACTCAATGTTGACTTCGGTGTCTACTTTTATATATGCTCTATCTATGATGCTGAGTACTTTTACCCATGAATATAGCATACGTTATTTTTCTCATATATATATATATATATATATATATATATATATATATAGTATTTCTTTTAATTGGTTTCACCCCATGCAAGGCAGTTAAGCCTACTAAGACACAAGTGGTGTGGAAGAATTAGGAACAGAAACATTTATAATGAGCAGGAAGAGAAAAGAGTAATCAGGAGAACAGCAGATAGCAATTGACATTTCATTTAAATTTTTACAGATTATAATTGGCTGGAAATCATGGAACCAGAAGGGAGTTCCACATACAAGAAGTGTGAGAAAAGGGACTGTTAGAATAGAATTTACAGATACATCTATCCAGTTCAACTGTAAATTGATGAGTTCTAGACACCAGTCTAGTACTGTGCTTATGTTCAGAAATTCTAGGTACCATAGCAAAGAGCTCATCCAAACAATTATATGAAAGGAGTTATAGAAAAGGCAACCTTATGGTGGTGACTGAATGACTGAAGCCAAGCTGCCTGATCAAGACCAATAATATTGCTGATTCTTCTTTGGATTTTATCTAGGAACTCAAGGTAAATAGTAGTGGCACCGAGTCATATGTGGCAGCAATAGTCTAAGCATGGATGAATAGTAGACTTATAGATATGTGTTCTGGAGAGAAAAATTATCTCACACAACACAGTGAAGTGACTTTCTTAGAAGCTTTCTTTATGTATGTTTGTAAACTATGACATACAAGTAATATCTTGTGAGTTTTTTTATTTAATGTTTCTTGTGTTCTTACAATTTTAAGGACTGTGTGGAGAAACTGATCATAGTGTTAGTTTTCCTGAGTCCTTTCACATAACACTTTAGCCATTTTTCTGAGGAAATGTTAATAAGGATTATTAATGTATTTTTGTATTGTTTTCTTTGCTGTGCCATGTGAGATGCATTTAGTATTTTTTTGTATTAGTAATTTAAAAGAAATTACATCACTTGAGGACTACCAACAGCAGGAACAACTAAAATGGATAGCATATGTAACTTGAGTAGAAAAGAATAACATAATCAAGATGCTGACATTCCACATAATTTCATGCAAAAGGCAAGGAAGAAAACCTGCATCAATACTGGAATGAGTGATAACAGCTACTGGACTTGAGAAACCTATTTTCCTGAAAAATTGTATAAGAGAAAAATTTTACAAATTTCAAGCTTTACTGGTTGCTTGATCAATGAATGCTGAATGTTTCCTTATAAGGAATTGGCTAATATTACCATTACTGTTACCATATACATGCACACGCATACATATATATTTCTTACTACTCTAAACAGATAACAAATCCATTGATTCTTGAACAACAGTATATATCTAGAAAACTGGAAGTCAAAATGGCAACAATTTAAAGAAAAGATGAAAAGGTTAAAGGGTGAGAGTAAAATGAAAAAATGACAAAAAAGGACAAATATTAATGACATTCAACATGTATGCACAGATGGGCACAAGCGAATGCATGCACACACACATACACTATGAAAAAAACTTGTACCAATGAAAATGCATATGAAAAAGAAAAATTGATATGTATATTGCTCATACCCACTTATGAGTGGATGGAGTGATTCCTGGCGGTTCCATCTATGAAGGTAGCATCAATCAGCTAAGTGGCAAACCTTTTACTTGCATTAATTATATATATATATATATATATATATATATATATATATATAAAGGATATAGTTCCAAAGGAATCTCACTGGTCTTTGGACTGATTTGTGTTTTATCATTTATCAGTTTCAGTTATTGTTTTAATATCATGCTGCACTAGTTTACTTGTGGCAGAAGGTGCTCAAAAGCTTCCTGAAACTCATTGCTTCAAACTATAGATAAGCCAAGAGACAGTTAATTTAGATTTGACTAGTATACCAGAAGTAATTAGTGGTCAGATTTTCAGTAGTAAAATAAAAATACAGATGATAATAACATGAAAAAATTAGAGATTTTTATTAAAAATTTCATTCATATTTAAAAGAGTGTCTGCAGTTGTACAGACACTGCTTCCATTTACCAGTGGATATACCTATGTATCTTTTTTTCAAGCTAATATTTTCTTTGGGGAGGATTGTAGCTTCATATATTACATTCTCATACATACATTTTCCCCAGGATTAGACATTCAGCTTTACTACTACTATTACAGGTGAGATTATTAGCTAAAGTTTCACTATTATAAAAGTTCCTAAGTATTTTACAATTGTGGGAAGATATAATTTTCTCCACATTACTTACACATGAATAACTAATTTTTAGTATATCTTTTTGTGAAATTAAGGCTATTAACTAATAGTTCTCTTGTTTCATCCTTGTTTCTCACTCCCACACATACACTCTCACTGAAATTTTGTTTTTTATACCCAGAGATATATTTTCTGTTTTCTTTTTGAATTTGTAGGTCTGATGAATTGAATCATGATTATGATTCCAATGTAATAAATTATAACCATGGAATATTAATGTATGAGCCTTATATATATATATATATATATATATATATATATATATATATATATATATATGTTATAAATATATGGATATAGATCCGACAGTATGAAGAAAATGTACTGAAAAAAAAAACAAAAATCCTAATATGCGATTATGCTGTTTTAATGTTTAATGTCAACGTCGGACGTTTCGGTCTAATAGACCATCTTCAGGATATATTCATAAAACATAATTAACATAGACCATATAAAATTCAACATGAAAAAAACGATGAACATAAAAGCAATAACAATCCAAATAGATAACAAAATCTTTTATAAGATCAGCGTTTTTTAAACATGAAAACATTTTGACGTACGATGATCATATTTAAATGGAACACTGATCTTATAAAAGATTTCTTTTATCTGTTTTTTTTGGTATTGCTTTTATGTCCATCGTCTTTTTCATGTTGAATTGTATATGGTCTATGTTAATTATGTTTTATGAATATGTCCTGAAGATGGTCTATTAGACCAAAACGTCTGATGCTTAAACATTAAAACATTAAAAATTGCATATTAGGATTTTTGTTTTTTTTTTTTCATATTTTTTTATATATATATATATATATATATATATATATATATATATATATATATATATGTTTGTGTGTTATATGTGTGTATTGTGTATATACTTTTTGTTGTTGAGCCCACTTTAAAATTAAATGTTAAATACAGTAAAAGGTTTGTCATTAGCTGATTGATTTTACCTTAAAGCATCCCAACTCCAGAGTTTTGTAGATATACTCCAGGAATCACTTCATTCACTCATCAAGGGTATTATTTATTTACGTCACACATGACCATGCGAATTTTTAAATTTTTGAAGTATTATTATATGAGAAGCTGTTTTATAAACCAATGGCTTCCATAAACTTTAATTATAGGCATTTAAGAATATTTGTGGAGATTTCATAGTTTATTTTGTTCAGGTTAGGTTTCAACTGTTTTATGTATATAGCTTCAAGAATTTTCACTTTCAGCATTTTATATGCACAAGTTTGTCGTTGCTTGGAAATCTCCCATGTAAACAGAAACAGACTATCATCACATTCTTGTCCGTGTATTGCTTAATATATTGTAATGTAATTGTCATCTTTGATAATGGCTTATATAAGCCGAAAGCTTAGATATGATTAAAAAATATGTATCAATATTGTGATTTTCTTTCTTCATTTAATGATAATGTTATTAAGCTTATCAGACAATATGAAAAGAATTTACATAAAATAAATAGACAACACTTGTCTATATTATTTAATGAAACATGTATCAATGAAAAATACTGCCTAAATATTTCACACACATTACATATATATATATATATATTTATATATATGTGTGTGTGTTATTTGAACAAGACTGACAATGTACTTTTGTTTAATTTTTTAATTATATTTTTCATGTATGCATAAAAATGTCTTCCTTTGAGGATTGTAAAAATTGTCCAAAACTTTGTTGGTTCCCAAGACTTTTGACTAAAATGTTAACCTTTTTCCAAGAATCATTTTTAATTATATTAATACAGAAAACAGTGTGTAAAATGTTATTGTAAATGGTCCAGAAGTTGTTGAAATAAAAATATTCTCATGTTCCAAATATAAAAATTGCTGAAAGCAAACATTTTTAATTTTGAAAGCCCAGGAAAGAAGACACAAGAAAAACATAGTAAAAACTAAACAAAACTAATTTATTAGTCATTTTCAATGAGACATTTATTAAAGAGGGATTTCACATTTTCATTTTGAACACACACACACACACACACATGCACACGCACACACATATACATACATGTGTTTGTGTTCATGTGTGTGTCTGAATATATTTAAAGAATTTACTTTTAATCTAACATTTTTATTACTTCAGACATCATTATAATGGACACTTCTTATTTGAAATAGACATGTCATTTTAATCATAAATGGATAGTCTATTGGCCTGTTTATTGAAAAGCATGCCAGATCAAAAAGTAGTTTCCCCTACAAAAATAGATGCAGGTTCAATCTCTGCTTATATTTTATTTTTTTACCACAGATTTCTTTAAATATATATATATATATATATATATATATATATATATATATATATATATATATATATATATATATATATATATATATATATATATATATATATATAAAAAAATAAATTAGTAATGGATAGCGGCTTGATTGAGGAATCAGAGAGAAAGTTCAATTCAGTCGGATCCATTATAATCACTTTTTTATGCTAATATCCTTGGGAAAGGTATGAATATTATTCTTCTCCCTCCAGCTATGGATAAATAGCAGGACAGACTGGGTTCTATAGCCTTGGATGGCAACTGGTCTAGAAGGACAACTCTGAATTCAAACACTGCAGAGGGGTGTTTGGGGGACCTTGTGGCACGTAGTGCACCAGGTCTCTGTATTCGGCCCTTCAAAAAGTGTGGATGGTCCTGCACGAAACCATCACCACTATAATCAAATCTCATGTGCTGTTGTCAGGCTGTCGGTTTCCTAGGAACTGATCTGATGATCCTCATATGTCAAATTCGACAGGAGAGTCGAGTATATATATAATTGAAACATGATTGCATTTATATAACACTGACTTTCATGTTGACGTATTTATCCTAAAATAAAAAATACAGCTCTACTTTTGTATTGATCCCTGTTTTAAATTATTGTTAAAACATTGGAATTTATATTCAATTCATTCTCATCTGATATATATATATATATATATATATATATATATATATATATATATATATAAATATATATATATAAATTTACAATTATTGCCAAATGGCACAATTCGGAGATTCATGCATAATGCAATCTTCAAAATGCTGAATATAGACTATATTGAGCACTGTTTTATTAATAAAGTATATATGTGTGATATTGTATATATACATATATATATATACAATATCACACATATCTATCTATCTATATATATATATATATATATATAGTTATAGTTATAGCACATTTCTTACATCATTTAATTGCATTATATATATATATATGTGTGTGTGTGTGTGTGTGTGTGTAGGAATGGAAGAAAATTTTTAAAATTTGCTTGGAGATAATGATTGATAATCAATGATCAAAAATATTAATTACCTCCTTGTACATGTTCAGTGTTACCATCATGTTTTGTGTATATATGTATAAAATGTGCATTTGGATATTGTATGTATGTAAATGGTGACTTTGAAGTAAAGTATTTCAATGTTTCCATTATATAATTGTGTATTTATCTACCTATATATGTACAAATTTACATTTAAATATATGTGTATTGTTTGTGTGTTTGTGTGTACTGTGGAATTAAATGATTTATTTCTTTCTCTCTCTAAATATATATTATATATATAGAGAGAGAGATAGAGAGAGAGAAGAGAAGAGATAGAGAGAGAAATGTATAAAAATGTCTGTTTGTGTGTGTGTGTTTGTAAAGTGAAAATAACCCTCTGTATGATTAAACATCTTATAGAAATGTCTTGTAATCAAACAGTAAGCCTCTCAAAATAAAACCTTTATCTCATTATCTTGGCTCAGCCAGAAATTTTACTCATCATTCAAAATGAACTCTGATTTACCAATTCATATGAAACCTTTGCATAAAATCTACTTGTCTGGTTGCATTAGGCTTCTTTTTTTTTCTTTTTGTTTTTGTTTTTTTCCAAATGTGACTTATATAACAAGTTCAAATTTGATTCTGTTTGTCTTAAGCAGTTGTCAGCAACAGCATCATTGACTCTCAGAGATTAAAGATTATCATTTTCAGATTAATTCAGACCTTAATACTTTACAATCATTTTAGCCCTTCGGATTTTAGCTCAAATACACCCAAATTCAAATTTATGTTTTTTTTTTTTTTAAATGCATAACACTCTAGAGTCATAGAGGCGCCACATGCAGTGGTGTTTTCCTGGGCAAGATACCCTGATAGAACCCAACCCTCTCTAGGCTGGCTTTGAATTCAGAGTTTTTTCCTTCTCCTAGACTGGTTGCCACATAAGGCTATGGGACCCAGTCTGTCTTGCTATTTATCTATGGCTGGTGGGAGAAGAGATGGATTCATACTTCCCCCAAGTATGTAAGTAAATGTAATGAACTCAACTGAGATTTGAACTTGGCTCTTTGATTTCTCAGTCTAATCCACCATCCATTACTCAACAGTATCTCCTATGGTTATAGCATTGGGTAAAATAATGATATAAGTTGTTTTGTTTTATTTTTTTTTTCATAGAATTTTGGTGATTGAAATTTGAATTTTTTAATTTTAAGTCAAAGATTTTTTTTTTATAGTTATATCTTTGTGTAAAAAAAGATGAAAAATTTTTACTCAAGTTTAAATGAGTCAAATTTCAATCACTAAAATTCTATGAAAAAAAACAACCTACATTATTGTGAATGACCTTCATTATCATCGTCAGTCCCCTCCCTAAGTGGGTATGGTTGTAGGGTTGCTGCACAGCCGAGGACCACACCACTTTCTTCCACATACCAATGAAATAATGAAAGTTAGAGAGATATTCATTCATACATAGCATGACTTGTGCAAGTACACCTGGCAGAGCCCATCCCTCTCCCGGTCAAATCACAGCTGATGTCTTCTAATTTGAAGGCTCACCTTAGTCATGAATCCTCTACCCTGGTCACTGACTTCAGTCTAGAGTGCCCTCTGCCCAATGATACTGTGTCATCACTGTACTGGCTGCATACATAGTTATTGAGCCCACCCCATTATGCTAAATGGCCTTTAACCCTACAAGAAGGTTCATCCACTCTTTGATAGATCTTATTTTTAATCCTGCTGGGTGTCTTACCACCATTCTCACTAGAAAAGCCTAGTGGGGGAACCAGTTTTGTTGCTGATAATCAACTATACAGCAGGCAGTACTAGGTTATACTAAACTCCAGTAGAGCAACTCACTACATCTTCTTGGCCTCACATTTTCTACTTACATGAAGTGGAGTGATTATATTGAATTAATTGCTGCATCTCCTGCAAGGAAAGTTGGTTCACTATGTCATGTCAGACAATTTTTCTCGTCAGAATCCATCTTGCATATTTATAAATCTACCATTCATCCATGCATTAAATACTGCTGCCATATCTAATCTGGTGCTCTGGCTGAACATCTCAAGATTCTTGACAAAATCCAAAGAAGGATCTCTAATGTAATCAATCCTGACCAGGCATCTTGACTTCAGTTACTTTCTCACCAACTTGGTCGGGCTTCCTTCAGTCTTTACTACAAATATTTTCATAACTTCTTTGATGAGATTTTTTCCCTGGCTACTCAAATACATGAATTTAAGTGAAGCAACTACATTAAATCAATAGCTGCATCTACTGCAAGTTGGATCACTGTTTAATGAGAGAAAATCTTTCCTTGTCAAATCTGTCATTCATCCATGCATTAAATACTGCTGCCATATCTAATCTGGTGCTCCTGCTGAACATCTCAAGATTCTTGACAAAATCCAAAGAAGGACCTATAATGTAATCAATCCCGACCAGGCATCTCAACTTCAGTTATTTTCTTACTGACATGATGTGGCTTCCCTCTGTCAAACATGGCAACTGCTCTGATGAGCTTAATAGTACCCTAACAGAATGAATTAAGTGTGATACTTTTGAACAAACTAGATGCAACCACCACTTCTACTCTAACAAGTTCTTTTCTTGCACTTCCCACCTGTGGAACTCCCTTCCAATTTCTTGCTTCCCTGATAATTACAATCATCTAAAATTTAAATGCAATGTCAATCGCCATTTTCATTTTTGTTCTATTTTTGTCCTTTCCACAATTATCTCCATTCTCAGTCTTCTCATTCTCTTTCACTTTCATCCCCTGTAATACTCTGTATTCTAGTGGCATTATCACCTGAGAGTGAGATGATTAAAAAGAAAAGAAAAAATATGGTACTAGTAGCACTAATAGAGTGACCTAACATAATGAATTTAAAGAAAGTCAAATACAAAGTCTATATTTATAATGTTTTTGGTTAGAAGGAATATCATTGTAGAGACCTTTTTTATTGTTTAAAATATGCAGGAGTTGATCTGTTTGGACAGAAAGCAAAAACAGCCTGATTTAAAAATGCTTCAGTTTGTCAAAGATAATTTTTTCCCCACTAAAGTTCACAATACAAGACTCAAAAGTCACTCAAGGTAGAGGATTACTGTTAAAATGTTTATGACGAGTGAGATGATTGATATTAATAAAAGAGGAAGTGGTAGGAAGTAGTGATTAGGAGAATAAGAGGGATAGATAACAATTGACCCTTGATATGAAGATGTTAAGATTGTTTTGTTCAGGGAAGCATCCATGTCAAAATCTGTTTCCCAAAGTCACAATTCTTAGGAGAAAGCTCACCAAGTGGAACTCTATTGTTACATTTGAAATAAAGGGGGGAAATGAGGCTGGTATGATTCTGTTTAAGTAGTATGTTTTATCCTAGTTGTAAAATTCTGAACTGATGGGACTAAAGAAGGGAGTGCTCATCTGAATATTTACCATGGAAATAGCAATAGAGTATCAATAGGATTGCAATGTTGCCTCTGTAGGAAAAGAGGTTGCAGAGGGAAAAATATGTCTTCCCCCACATACAAGACTGCATAAATGATTTTGAACTCTAAGGTGTCTTACGTCAAGGAAAGATAAGGTATATATAAATGATTCAAGAAGTCTTGATGAAGCACTTGATATCATGGCTCTCTACAGGTCATTTTCTTTTAATATTTATGAATTGCCATGGATTTAGATGTGCAGGTGATATAATAGTTCGACGTTCAGAATGAGGAATCTTTGTAATTGTCATATTTTATCATTATTTATTGTTGTTAATCTATTGTGACTAATTTAGAAATTAAACTTTTCCATAAGTTCGTATGTATAGAAAAAGCATAGTATACTGGGTGTAGCAGCAAAATTGTCCAAATTGTATAATAGCATAATAATCTAATCCACAAAATGTTTAATATCTAAAATGCCACTAAACTAATTGAGTTTCTTTTTTCCAGGTTTCCACTGTCTTCCCAACTGAGCAATGATAAGAGGAAAGAATTATTCAGGCATTCAGTAATGGTAACAACATTCATAATCTGATTTTTAACTTTAAAGTCCATTCAAGAACCATCAAGAGAATGGTGAATAAGCTTAAAAAAGAGAAAACAGTAGACAGGAAAATTGGATCAGGAAGTCACAAGAAGAAGGATCATCATTTCAACTTAGAGCTAAAGAGATCAATTAGAAAAGATCCAACTCAATTCATAAGATGTTTGGCATGTGAGAGTGGAGTTTCAGTTATGACAGTTCAAAGAGTAGTGAAAAAAGACTTGAAAATGAAATCATATGTGAAAACTGTGAGGCTCCTTTTACTACTTTACAGAAAGTTAGAAGGTTAGAGAGGGTGAAAATCATTTTGAATAAGTTGGAAAATGATCCTGGAATAATATATATATATATATATATATATATATATATATATATATATATTTTATATTTGGATTTTATTTCAATACTTCATGAACTTCTATCCTTAGCTATGATTAAATAATGTCATTTTCGTTTAGAATTGATTTCATCACGATACTTCTGTTAAGCTTAGAGAGTAATTATACATTCTTATTGCTCAAAGTAGAGGCCAACAGTATTAAAAAAATTCTAGCAGAAATCCAGTAAGATATCTTTAATCATTTCTAAGATACAACAGTTCAGAGCTTAATCTAACAATTGGACAATTTTGCTGTTACACGATTTAGACAATTTTCCTGTTACACCAGTATATATGGTTTGGTACTGTCTGCAATTTCAGGCATTACTTGTAGGTCAGAGAGCATATTTGACCTCTATCTGCACTGAATAGAGTGCATTCTTACTTTTCACTGCATCCCATAATTAATTGTTGGCTTATATTTAAATAAGTCTCCTATAAAGAATACAGTCATGTTCAAAAGCACATTTCATGGGTATTCAAAATGTCCAGGGTCATTGCCCTTAAATACCACTGAGCAATGGCTGTGTTCCAAAGCTACTGATAAAGCGATTTATTTAGTGTTGCACATAGAGAGCTAGAGGAGGTGGCTTTTTTTTCAAACATATATTATTGATCAATGGCTAATCACCTGTAGGTAAATCTACAAAATGTATCTCAGTGGGCGATGATGCAATATGTGTGTTTTTAATAATATATATTTTTAACATGAATATTTTATAAGTGGGTGTAAGTAATGGAGAGATAGGAAGAGAGTCAAAAAGAGAGAGATAAAGAAAAAGCAAGAAAGTGAGCATGAAAGAGAAAGAAAAAGAAATAAAGAAAGAGCGATAGAAAGAGAAAGATAGAGAAAGTAACATAGGAAAAAAAACAGAGAAAGAAAGATAAAGAGGGAAAGAAAGAAAGAGTGAGAGAGTGAAAGAGAAATAAAGATACTTGCATAATGTTGATATTGTCAATTTTACCCATACACAAATGTATTGATTTTCTGCTTTTTGATGTATGCAGTGATATATAACAGTCTGCAGTAATGAAAATTGTGTTGGCGTGTGTCAAATAACTCCACTTGTTTGCCAAAGACCTTCTGCTAATGGCCGTTAGCATTACCAAAGATTATATAATAAAAGGACACAAAAATCTCTCTCCCTCTCTCTCTCTTTTAGCCACAGATGCCTTTGAGGTATGTTACACTCTGCTTCAAACTTGATCGCTTTCTGATTCACTGTACATCAAAACCTGATGTAAACACCAAGAAAAAAATTAAAAAGTTGCTCTCTTCACAAAGGCTTTGAACATTACATCAAGCTTACAAAACAAATTTTTAATAATATAAAACACAATATATAAGGAGCCAGTCATGAATGTTGTTACTAAAGCAAAAGGTTTGACAAAAATGCTGAGTCATGATCCACTCCAAACACTGCTCATGACAGAGTTGCCATTCACAGGTGAGCAGGTGATATAATATAATGATGACCTGGCACATAGAAGAAGAGTTACAATGTTGTCCACTAATTTTGAATTCTTCACTTTATTTTGTAACAAATTTCTATAATTTTCCTTATCTTTGTTTCTTTCTTCTTCAAATTTACCAAAGTGAAGAACAAAATTTTAAGAATATTTACTGCAATTTCTGTCACAATCTATAGAATTGGAGAGTAATGATTTTTAAACTTTTGTTCTATATTAGATGCTAATGGAAGCTTACTATTCAGCTATTCTTAATCTAGAATCAATAGCCTCCATTAAACACAAGTTGGGTGGAGCTGAGTGGACAGTTCCTGCATCAAAGGATTGGCTATTCTATATTGCTTATATCATCCCACTGGCTGATAATTTTTTAAGCCAGATTCATTTCTGGTGATATGATCACTGTCACATGTTATGGAAGCCTATATTTGATCAGAAGTATATTTCAAGTAGCTTTCATTTTAAGTATTATCTAGTGAAATGTAATTTCAATAAGTTCTACATTTGATCTTCCATAAATTCAAGATTATTTGATTTCCCATCCCTTATTAGGAAATCATTGTAACTGAATAGTTTTGTGCTTAGCCTTTATTTTATTTTAACTTTAGAGCAAAATAAGTTGTTATATAAGAGGTGGGTAGAGATCATTTTTAAGCTTAAGCAGCGGTTTTTGTTAGGGGAAATTTTAAGGGAAAGATTTATGACAGTGGAAAAAAGTTTTGTGTGACACATTTTGTACTTTAAGATTTCATAAGACTAAAGTAAGTGTAATGAAGTCCTAAAGGATGAAACACATTACACAAAACCTTTTTCCACTTTGTCAAACATCTTTCCCCTAAAATAGTTCTTGATATAGAAAAATTTATATATCATTATTCCATTAGATGAAATCAAACTAAGAAATGGGGTCTAAAAAATAACACATTAAACAAGTATAATCTTTTAAATATTTTCACAGGGGTACAAAATTATATTAGAGCAATAAAAGTAGACATGTTAAACGGCCATTCATGAAAAAAATGTGTAACAAAAAATATATTACTGTAAACACTGAAATATAATAATTAAAAACACCTAAACCTGTTTATCATTCCTCTCTCATCAGAGCAAAAAATTTGTGGGCTTAAATGCAATTAATGTTTAATCTGAAGGCACAGTAGAGTAATGGATAGAGGCTCAGATTGATGAATTGGAGAGCCAAGTTCAAATTCTAGTCATGTTCATTCTATTAACATGATAATACAGTTGAGAAAGGTATGAATTTGTAACAGCATAGGTAATGTTGGGTGTTGATGTATTATTTTCCATGTTATTATTTGTTGATTGTAATGTGTTTGATATTAATGACAGAAATTAAAATGCATAAATGTACAACAATAAAAACTTGAGACACATGTTGACATAACAAGAATTTGTATTTTCTTTTTTGCAATGTGAATTACAGAATATTGGTAAGGTGTGTGTAAAAATGTTCTCAGTGTCTCTTTTGTTAAAAAGTCAATGCTTACTTGGTTTGGTTCTGAGAATTTTGTTTGTGGGGATGCATTTGAAATCATCTGTTTCTGATCTTCATGGAGCACTGGCTAGACATGTGTTTCTGTACTGCTACTTGTCTACTGACTACTGATACTGGTACCCTAGTCTACTGTACTGACTCTCATGTGATGTAAGGGTCTTTTTTATAATGATGAGGGTTTGGATGATGAAATCATTATTTTTCTATCATCACTGATGGCAAGGTTATTTTTAGATTGATGAAATATCACCATCATTCTAGACCATAACAAATTCAATTCTTCTCCTCCCAGCTATAGATAAATAGAACAGACTAGCTCCTATAGCCTTCGCTGACAACCACTCTAGGAGAAGGAAAAAACTCTGAATTCAAAAGCAGCCTGGAGTGGGTTGGCTCCATCAGGCTATCTTGCCCAGGAAACATCACTGCTACTGCATCAGCAGTACATGTGGTGCCCCTACGACTTTCATGGATCTTGTGATCATGTAACTTTAATGTTATAATTTTTGTTTGTATATAACATTAGTCAGGCATTGTATATCTTTTAGCCATTGTGCAATTTTTTGTCCTCAATTTTTTCTCTGATAAGAAATGTCTAATAAACTGATTTAGCTATTTTTTAATAATTATATTTCAGTATTACCTTTAATTAAAAGGTATTACAGTAATATATATATTTTTGCTACCCTTCTTTTTTCCTATGAATTGTTTCTATTTTGTTGTGATAGCCTTTTAATATGTCTGCCTTTATTGTTCTAATATAATTTCTTAAGCTTTAAGAAAACCAAGGTTTTTAAAAGATTATAGAAATGCAAAGAGCAATTATCTCCCTTTGAGTAAGATGAGTTCACAAGGGTCACATGATGGCTAGTGAGTGACATCAGTTCATGAAGTGACAAACTCCAGTTGCTGATGCAAGCCATTATGATGCTAGACATAATAACAAAGCCACAGAACAGAGGAGCCCACATGGTACCAAGAAAGACATAGAAGATATTACTGGCCTGGCTGTTTTCCCTTCAGGAAATTTTTACAAGTAAGACCCTCTCACTTTTTGTCCCTATCACACTGCTTGTTGTATTCATGTTATAATTCCTCTGTGTGGGGCAACTAGTAGCATGTATATATATATATATATATATTTGTATGAGAAAACAATATATAAAGTTGTACAAATGAAGAATAATTTTAAGAAAAAGTATAACAAAGTGGAAAAAGCTTTTTTGTAATGCATTTCATCCTTTAGGACATCATTGGATTAAAGTGATTTTTACATTGATGCAACTGCACATGCACATGCACATGAAGGAGAGGGGACACTGAAAATTTTAAATTTAATTTTTTTTAAAATATATTTTGGGTAAATAATCTAGCCAATTTAATTTAGTTTCCTTTTCTTTTTGCTTATGTTTCCATCACTTTTGTTAATAGATGAAGTCCTAAAAGACAAAACACATCACACAAAAACTTTTTTCCTAAGATACATTTGTATATAATTTCTTGTATGCCATAATGACATATAAAATCCCTTTAAGAATAATGCATATTTGTTATTCCTTTTTTTTTAACTAATCTGTTCCATCCATGTATTATGGTGTTACTATATCATGGATATAATAAAGCCTGGAATGAGAAAAGGTAAACTGGGAATATTCTTTCTTGCCTTGCACTCTCATTAAGATTTTTTTTAATAATTTCACCCCAAGCAAGGCAATAAAGCCATTGAGATGCAAGGTTATTCAGCAAGTTTCTGGGAATTTCAATCCAAACATTTTATTCAACCAACAGGTGTAAATACAAAACATACACAAACACAGAAAACAGAATGAGAATGATCTATACCTGTATATTGAATAAAGAAACTGATACAAATTTGCTATTACTGTAGACAATGGTGACCCCATCGCTATACCTTCTTCCTATTTATATATATCAGTCTCAGGTTGAAAGTGCGTTATGCAGAATGTTAGCATATCCATTAGTTGTCTATCAGAATGCTAGTACCTTCACTAAATGCTGGATTATATATCAGTTTTTCTTTGCCTCATCTGCATGAATTTTGATAAACTGACTCATAATATTGTAGCACACTATCTGAATGCATTGAATGGGAGCTTCTTTATTTCTATTTGGTAGAGCAAGTTCTTTATATAAGATTGGGTCTTGCCCATCTGTAGGAACTTTATCAGTCAGGAATATAATTGATGAATGACATACTGTTCCTTAGCAACTGACAATGGTTATTCAAAGAATACTTTCTTTACAGGTTTTAAAAAACAGAACATATGTGGTATTGATTCAGATGTCTGTATTTATTGTCAAGGAAGACTTACTCATCACTTTGTAACCTTTTTTCCCAGAGAAGCAACATCATAAACCTATCATTATTCTCATGGCAAATGTTCAGATAAGCTGCATTTTTTTCATTCCACTAATTCAGACTTTTACAACTGGAACACACCATGCTACTTCCACAGATATGAATCTTTCTCATTTCCTCCATATTCCAAATGTAAGGAGAATGTTCCTCAAATGGTATTTCCCAAGAATTTCTGCATTCTGGAACAGACACCTGTGTGGATGCTTCCCTGAACATTACAATCTTAACCCCTTCAAGTTAAGGATCAATCGTTATCTATCTTCCTTATCTTTATAAATCTTTACTTCCTCTTACATCCAGGTACTACAATCCCAAATAGGTTTTGGCTTTAAATGACCCACAATGGTTTCATAAACTATAAAAAACAAATCACAACTGGGGCATACCATGCTACTGCCACAAAGATGAATCTTCCTTATTTCCTCTGTATTCCAAATATAAGGAGAAAGTTCCACTGACCTTTTATTCCCAAGTACTGCTCCATTGTGGAACAGACTCCTGTGTGGATGCTTCCCTGAACACTATAATCTTAACCTTAAGAGTCTATCTTTCTTATCCTCATAATCTTTACTTCCTACCATCTCCAGGTACTGCAAACAACCTGCTACAATCCAAAATATGTTTTACCTTTAAATATCTCACAGAGGGTTGATAAGTCATAAAAAACAAATCAATCGATCATAGCACTTCTTTCATATCACACACTCCATTCATCATAACCTTTTTAATGGTAACCTTCCACATTGAGTGGCTCTCGGGTCTTCTACTGGGAGAATTTTTGTATGAAATAAGTGATCTTTGTTCTTGTTCAAGATCTGTATCATTTCCCTATGGTCAGCATTGCTTCTAAATATACACATGCAATGCTTTAAAGAATTATACACAAGGATTGCTTTAAAGAAATATACACAAAGAGTACTTTAAATAAATGGCACTTTACTGACAGAAAAGTGCTGCATAATGTAAAATATGTTGCCTATTTTATGTATAATTTAACATATGTTGTTATTGTCCTATGTATTAACTGCATAATGTAAATATATTGTTAATAACTTTACCAAACAAATTCATTAAAAATTGGAAAGAAAGTTAATTTCCATGTTCAGGAATTCATTCAAACATTACTGATAGAATAGTGTGAGCGTGCATGCATAGGCATGTGTCTGGGTGATTAGAACATGAGTATTATGACCAGGAGACCCAGGTTCAAATCTCACTACAGTCAATTTGTCAAGAAGGTGACCTTGATAATAACAGCCTGGAGATATGATCGCAGCATAGGACACTGTTGGAAAGTGCCTGAAAACCAAATTGCAGACTAACTCAAGTCTAATAAGAGAAACTGGGTAAATAAAACTGTAATTGTACTAACACAATGTTATAAGTCATTGTGACTGAGGGTTTGAGTGTTTCAGCATACTAGCATTGTTCAAACTGCTGATCATAACATAATGCACTCTCTCCAAGAAATTTCAACTCAGGTTCATTCAGCATGAATGCAATATGAATCAGTAATAAAAATGGGGTCTACAGAAGGATGTTGAGAATATTATGAACTGAACATGTGAGCAACAATGCAGTTTTAGGGAAAATAGAAAGAAAAAGGATATTTATACTTAACATCAGAAAGAGAGAGTTGAAATTTCTAGGGTACATAATGAGGAAAGAGGGCTTGGGAAATTTGATACTCACAGGTTGAAAGCAAGAGGAACAGAGGAAAGCAACACATAACCAACCTAGTAAGCATGTGCAAATGGATGACAGAGTAGGGTTTACGAGATAACAAAAATAAAAATTTATTGAGACTTATAAAGGATGGGAAATTTTAGATAGCCATGATCACCAACATCCTGAAGGGACATGACACATAGAAGAAGAAGAGGGTTGGATCTGTGTGTGTTGAAAAAACACTAATGTGCCTGTGCAAACTTCTGCAACAGGGATTAGCTAGGAATGCAATTGTAATATTATCATTATGCCAGATAATAATTGAAAACACGAGACTAAATCTTCCATATATATCATTACATTTTATTCAACTCCAGCTTTCATTATTCTTTACTAACCAGAGTGTGTGTACAGCCTTAGACCCTCATCCAAACATGGACCTTACATTCTTGTGGGCAATGTCTGACAGAGACTGTCTGCTTGTGTGGGTATTTATATATCTCTATCTGTCATCCTGTTGTTTCCCATGTATGCATCTCAGGTGCAGCTGGGATGATCACATAGGTCTACACCCAACAGCTAGGTGGGGAAATCTCAAGTCAGCCCTTCATCTGGCTTCTCTGAAGGACATATGTGCAAGTAGTGCAAGAGATAGCAGCTCAGAATGAGGAACTGAATTCATTACATTCACTTATGCATAATTACCATTGGGAAAGGTCCGAACTCATCTTCCCCACTCACCTATGGGTTAAATAGTTGGACCTGTATGTGGATAAATTATTATTATTCTGATGGCTGCCTCGAAATGTGAACCCATAATTAGCACACATATGAAAGAACAAAAAACAGAAAGAAAGTATGACAGATATAGATAAATAAACACAGAGAGAAAAACAGGTTTCTCTCTTGTGTCAACACGAGATATAGAATCCACATTTGGTGAAGGCCTGAGGGCCATACACTGACTAGCTAACAGTAATTGACAAAATCTGGAGTGAAATTAAATGTAATGTTATAGATAAAAGATTGAGTCTCGTGTCTGCATTAGCTAAACTAGCACAAACATATAAAAACACAAAATGTAATTAATGTGAAGGAGATACTGAATTGTTTAGTTAAATGTTAATACACTACAATCTAATAATAATCTAATTGTTGATGCATTCAAGTCTATTAAATTCATGTGACTGCCTGCAATTCAATTAAAACAAAAAAAAATAGGTTAATATAAAAACTCAGAATTTATCTCATACAAGTGACTTGACATTAACTGATCGGTCTAATATAAAACTTTTAACGTGAGATGCATTTACATTATATAACAGCTCTATATTTTTCTGAGGTTTGTCCTAATTCTTAACCACTTATTTTTTTTTAATTAGTATTACCCTGTCCAAAGCAGTAATGTCAAGGGGTTACAGGGTGTGGAAGAATTAAAAACAGAAACATTAATAATGAGCAAGAAGAGAAAAGGGTAATCAGGAGGACAGTAGATAGAGATTGACATTGCATTTAAATTTTTGCAGATTAAAATTGACTGGAAAGCATGGAGCTGGAACAGAGTTCCACAAGCGAGATGTGTGAGAAAAGAAACTGTTAGATCTAGCCAGCTCAACTGTAAATTGATGAGATCTTGACTACAATACACTTTCTTTCTGATTTGATTTTCAATGAATTTCTTTATAAAATTATTAGCAGGAAGTTTACATTGTACAGGGGGCTGAAGAAAGTAGGTATACAGTAAGGATTATTATTGATATATTTGTATAATCAATACAATATGTTTGGCCACACATTTTGTTACTGTATACCTACTTTTGCATATATACCCTTTCCAAAATTACTGTTGCTTAGGCTTGGGGTACAAAACTGAAGCTAGCAAATAGAGATTAATAGAAATCACAACAAGAAAATAATTTTTTCCTTAGATAGGTAATTCTAACTTTGCTCTGTCAGGCTGGCTCTATGGCTGAACTGTTAGAGGCACATTTTGATTCCCTTAATGGAAAAACGGATGCAGGTTTGATTCCTGTCAGAGGCACACATTTTTCTTAGTAGGACTTCTCAATTTAGGCTGTTTATTATTAATTTTAATGCATATTCCTCCCATTCATGCTTGGGGTCACTGCACTAATCAATACAATGTTGTACCTTCTCTCTCTTCTCTCTCTTCTCTCTCTTCTCCTAGCTGATGATTGCTAGTCGGTTTTGGTTTGGAGATAGAAAGACATCAACAAAGGGAATGTTAACTTAACTAATTTATTTACGTTGATGTATACATCTCTAACTAGCCAGTGGGGTTGCTCTCTCTCACCACACTGGGGAGCAGGTTCCCACACACAAAGTACCATGTCTACATTGTTTGGCATTTAAGAACCAACACTCTGAAATGCCTTTCTATATCTCTATCATTCTCACAATCATTCAGCCAATTAAAATCAATTTCCTTTATTTTGCCTTGTATCTGACCACTTAGGTCAAATTCACTGTTTAATAAAAATAAAAAATCAGAGATAGCAACTGAAACACTAAAAATAATGTTTATATATAATATATATATATATATATATATATATATATATATATATATATATATATATATATATATATATATATATATATATATATATATAAAAGAGGATATATGGGGTAATGGATAGTGGCTTGATTGGGGAATCGGAGAACCAAGTTCGAATTCCAGTCAAATCCATTACATTCACTTAGGTGCTAATACCCTTGAGAAAGGTATGAATCCTCTTCTTCTCCCTCCAGCTATGGGTAAATAGCAGGACAGACTGGGTTCTATAGCCTGGGATGGCAACTGGTCTAGGAGAAGGACAACTCTGAATTCAAAACCTGCGGAGGGTCGTTTGGGGACCTTGTGGCACGTAGTGCACCAGGTCTCTGTATTCGGCCCTTCAAAAAGTGTGGATGGTCCTGTACGAAACCTTCACCACTATAATCAAATCTCATGTGCTGTTGTTAGGCTGTCGGTTTCCTGGGAACTGATCTGCTTGACCCTCATACGTCGAATTCTAATAATTATATAGTATATATATATTATATATTGCATAATAATTATATATATATCCTTCAACACCTCTCTCACAGGTCGGATATGGCAATTTTCTCATTATTCTATTGCTATTCCATGGAAAGTGCTCGGGCAAACTATATTCCATTGTCCTGCCATGTCTTCATGGCAAGGACCCACCATGTCACTTACATTATAGCAAACCACCCACATTCCTTCCATATTCCATCGGTGAGAAGTAACAAACAGCTTCTTCCCACAAATCACTCTTCTGTGGAACAGACTCCCAAGAGAAAGTTTCCCTGAGCAAGCACTGCAATTTTAAACTGTTCATGTCTAGAGTTAACAGTTATCTTCTCCTCCCATCCATATAAACTATCCCTTAATCGAACCCTCTACCTTGAGTGGACTGCAGACATTGAAGTCTACAGTAAAAAAAATATAAATATAGATAGATAGATAGATAGATAGAAAGATACATAGATATAGATATATACAAGAATGAAAACTTTTCAAAAACTGAGGAGACAAATATTTAATTTAATTGAGATAGATTGCAATCATACAGGTGTTGACAAAAAAAACTAGGTTAATTTAAAATTTTAGTGTCTACTCTTATATTATATTTACACATGCTCTATGCCTGATATTGACCACTTTCACCCATGAATATAACATACCTTAAAACTATATATATATATATATATATATATATATATATATATATATATATACACACAGCTTGTCTGAAGTTATTATGTAAATCAAATAAACCTCAATAACTCAAAAAGGTCTTAACCAATATTTGTCAAATTTAAACTCATCCATTTCTGCCCTTAGTAAAATATCTAACTAAATTTTCTGCCATTTTTAAAGGTTAGTTTTTGAGATATTTGGAATTTACAAATGGACTGAAGTTAGTATGGAGATTAAACTAATATTAGCTTAAAACTTCTGAAATCTAAGAAAAACTAGTTCTTTCATAACATGAAACATGGGTAAAGAGAAATCTCTAACAACTGCTGAAAAACAGAAAATAACATAATTATTGAGTGAGGAAATGTCAACATTGGAGATATCAAACTAGCTTTGCAGATATCATCAAATGATAAAGAAGGCTGTTGAAAATATAAGTTAAGAACTCAAAGCAAAGGAAAAGGCTTTAATAAGTTGCTTCCTGGAGAGGAATGTTAACTAAAGCAAGTTATAGTGAAGCAACCACTTTTGACCAACACTCTGATCTTTGAAAACGTTGGAATTGAGGGAGTTAAGAAGGACAAAAGATGTAAAATATATTGTGAGTTGGAATCTGTAAAAAAAATCTCCTAGCCAACCTTCTCTCACTAAACAAATATTTTAAAGCGTCAAAACTGGGCCAAGAAATACATGAAAATTGACTTTTCTAAAGTAATTTTCATGGACAAATCTCATGTGACATTTGAAGGACCTGAAGGATGGATTTTATCCAATTCATATGTATCTGTGGCTAAAAGGAAACAACAAGGAGATGGTAGTGTTATGATATGAACTGGAATTGCTGACCAAACCATTATTGGACCATTCAAATTTCATCTCTCTTCTTTATGGTTGAAATCAACATTGGTTATGTGTTTGATGGGCCAGCAGCATGCAATGAGGCTGCTATTGAAGCTGGACCGCCTGTTGTTGGCAAGGAGTGGTATTTATATATCTTTGGTTTAAGGGGTGCAGACTCCCAGAGACATCCTTTTTTTTTTGTTGGTAACATTTGTGATTAGCTATTGGGTTATTGAATTTTTGTGGAGATTTGTTTTGTAGACTGGATGTGATGCTTGGAGCCCCTGCACAGAAGATGACTTATTATTTATTTTGTGTTTTGCTTTCTTAGCGCTCAAATCTGGCTGATATATCTGGTGAAATCTATTTGTGAATCAGTAAGAGATCTTTATTAAAGTAGTGTAACAAATTTAATTCAATTTCCTTTCATAAATATACGATTTTTATAAGCAACTCATTTATAAGCAACTGAACTCAAATGTTAAACCTCTCACTAGTCTATCGCTATTTCCATGGCAAGTGTTCTGATGAGCTACATTCATTAATACCTCTAGTCCTGACCCTTGCAGCTAAAACATCACCATGTAATATTCACAGGGATGAATCATCATTATTCCCTTTATATTCCATTAGTAAGGAGGAAGATCCACTCAGACAGTTTCTTCTCAAGAATGGCTGCTTTGTAGAACAAACTCCCAACAGGATGTTTTACCAATCATTACAATCTTAACCTCTGCATATGGCAACCCTCTACCTTAAATGTCTTTAGGGCCTTGTATTTACATTAATAAAAAAAAAAAACAAAATAGGAAATTTAGGCTCTCCAAAAAAAATTCTTTTTCTTCATTTTTTTTAGATTTTTTCTTTTATGTTATTTCTCCCAAAACCTGTTCTGCCCCCATTTGCTCAAGTTCACTAAATATGTTAAATTATTTTTTTCTCTGTCCTTTTTTATTTTAATCTGTCCTGTTATATTAAGATTTTCCAAAACTTATTTTCCTCATTATGTGCCTTTAAATTTCAATTGTCTCTTTTTGATGCAATAGTATAATTTTTTTTTTTTTTTATTTTCTTTTTCAAATATTGTCATTTCTTTACATGTTTAGTTGATGGTATCCTCATCATCCTTTTAGAACCAGATTTCTGTTGCTTCAAAATTTGAAAATCATCTTTTGAGAAGATTGTCTATCAAATTCACTTATACTCCTGTATGGAAAGACAGATATCATTAACAGTTCAGTACTTTTTTTCGTGTTTCTAGTGAAGTTTTTCTATTTCTTAATACTCTGCTTAGCTTTTGGAAAGCATCTTTGGCTATCCTAATGCACCTTCACATTTCAGTGTTGCACTTTCCTCTGCTAAAACACTTGCTTGATTTTGGCATCTCTGATTTGTAATTTGCATTTTAGGCTCATTCTTTTGCTATCAACCATGCATTCTGTCTTCTATCAGCAACTCAAAAATAAAATAAAAAAACAAAAAGAAAATATAAAAGAGAAACATAAACAAAAAGAGTGACTAAATATATTATTTTATATTCTACCAATTCTACTAGTTTAGTTATACTGAAATGTTTTTCTTTTCCATTTATTTGACCCAAGCATACAAAAACAAAACAAGCCATCTAAGCAACTTGAGTACTAAACACTTGTATATAAATTAAGCAATCCAAGTACTGGTCAAAGTCCTAAATTGTTTTTAGAAAAAAAAAGAAGAAAATCATGTAATGAAAAGTGTGCAGTTAAAAAGGGAAATAACTCCACTAAAAATTCAACATAACTTCCAATATATAAATTTCTCAAACCCACAAACTTCCAAAATATGATCAAATGATCACTCATCAGATTTTAATCAATTAATTTGTTTTACTCTATTTCTATTGCAATTTGATGTACTGAATTTTTACAAATATAGCACTACTGTGCTCCATTTAATTAAAAGTAATTTCAGAGTTTCAATAGTATATGTGAGTGGCTGCTGAAAACCTGAAATGTGAGCAATGACTACGCACGAGAATTGTTTTTGAAATCTCTTCTTGGTTGGGCTGACAACTTGTAGATATATAAAAAGCCAAGCCTTGTCAATAAATATAAACTAAATGGTAATATTCTATTCTTTGCCCAAGAGACAGAATTAAAAACCTTCACCATCACCACCACCCCCACCTCCTGGATATTTGGAAACAATTTTTCTGTTGAAGAGAGAGCATGAGAGAATTGATTAGTTCCTCAGGGAAGACATAATGAGATTATTCTATTTCATTGAAAATGGCACTTCAAAACAGAAATATTGGGAAAATTCAATAGAAATTCTATCAATATCTATGATTGACAATGACATTTTGGTATTCAATGAGTCAAAATGTGGGTGAATATTTGCTTAGCAGTGTCATGTAGCAGAGAATAACTTTATTCCCAAAACAGACCAACACAAGGAGCTAAAAAGTTCTCAGCCCAACCTGCTCCCCAAAATTTGATCAAATAACCATCAACAGAAATTGTCTTTGTTTTTTTTTTAATCACTTCTTAGTGTAACATTGTGGGAGTAGAATAAAGAAGAGTAATTCATGATTAAGGATTAAGAAGAAAAGAAAATTCTCTGAAGTAATAAACAGTCACATAGGTTATTCACAATGTATTATACTTCTGAAATATAATATACTAGCAGTAGAGCCCGGCGTTGCCCGGGGATGTAACAGTAACAGATAGATCAAATATCAACCATCATAAAGACTGAAAAATTGACAAAGATTATTGTTTAAGGTTGACGGACACGCATGTCTTGATTAGTTTTTTTTTTTTTTTTTTTTTTTTTTTACAAATTGGTCAAACCCAAACTCAAACAAAAACATTGTTTTCAATCGTTATGAGTCTACCGATTGAATATAATTTTATTATAAACAATTGTCTTGTAAATGGAATTTTTAAAGCATTCTGAATGTAAAAATAAAGAAAAAGTGTGTAAGACAATAAGAAACACTACCTGCCAAAAAAAAGTGAAGTTTTGTTGAAATCGGTTGAAAAATGCAGGAAATTCGATCCCATATATAAACGAACACACACACACACACGCACAAAGAAACAACCTGGGTTTTATAATAAGTATAACTCTATATGAGTTGTCCCCCTTTCATTCTCACGGTAGCGATGCCTCTTAATCATGTTTTCAAATTGATTTTGTGCAAAAACAATTGTTTTTCCCATTTTTGGTGCTGTCAGAACCACCGCAAGGTAATTTTACGTAGTCCTGTGAAGTTTTGTTGAAATTGGTTGAAAAGTGTAGGAAATCCGATCCAATATATAAACGAACAGACACACACACACACACACACACACACACACACACACACAACCTGGGTTTTATAATAAGTATGATTAGATAAGGGTTAGTACACGGTCACACATCCGACAAGAAAACAAGGAAAACATGGTGAGATCTTTCCATTTGTTCATGGATTGCTTAATCAGCAACAAAGAAAGCGAAATTTCCTGGTAAAAAGAGTTCCTCTCTTCAAAATTTTTTAGTGAGGTTTTTTTCTTGGTAGCAAGCATATGGCCTAAAATGGTTTCAGTAGAGAAGTTCTCAGGAGGCATAGTGGAGTAATGGATAGCAGCTCGGATTGAGGAATCATAGAGCTGAGTTTGAATTTCAGTTGAATTCATTACATTCACTTACATGCGAGAAAAAGGTATGAATCCTCTTCTTCTTCTCCCAGCTATGGGTAAATAGCAGGACAGACTGGGTTCTATAGCCTTGTATGGCAACTGGTCTACCGCAGAAAGAAATAGCAACCTACTGCAGGAAAAAAATCTGCCCTGTCAGTCATGTATCGAAAGATACATGATCACCTAAGCGTGTATCATGCATGGCACATAACTGACTGACTGATTTTCCAGTCGTATCTATTACATTTACTTACGTGCTAATACCCTTGAGAAAGATATGAATCCTCCTCTTCTCTTCTTATTGGTAAATACCAGGACATACTGGGTTCTATAGTGTTGGATGGCAACTGGTCTACCACAGAAAGAAATAGCAACCTACTGTGGGAAAAATCTACCTTGTCAGTCATGTATCAAAAGATACATGATTGCCTAAGCGTGTATCACGTATGGCACATAACTAAATGAAAGAAGTTCTCTCACTGACTTCATCGCTGACAAGTGGTTAGCAACATTTCACTGTTAGAGGCAATAAAATTTCGCCAATACACATCTCATGCATTGTACCATTTATTATTAGAAGAAAGCTTTTTGTCTGTAAAATGATGAGACCTAGTTGCCAATCTAGTTCTGCACATAAATTTGTGATTTCAAGGTACCAAAGAGGAAAGTTTACCAGAACAATTACCATGATATTTATAGAAAAGGCACAAGGAAGCACTTCTAAAGCAGTGGGAAAGTGACTGAAGCTGAGATACCAAGTCAGGACTGATGATATTCCAAATTCTTCTTTGGATTCTAGATACATAGCAGAAGAACCAAAGCAGATGTAGAAGCAATATTTGAGGCATGGATCAGCAGTAGACTTATAAAGATGCAAGACAGATTCTGGTGAGAAAAAAACATGACAGTGAACTATCTTTGCTAGCAGCAGACCTAACAATTGATTAATAGTGATTCATCAAAATTGAATACAATTGTCAGATTGACTCGTGGAATAAAAAATGTATCCATTATTATTTAGTCAAAATTTTATTGTCCAAATAATATCAAATAGGTCAGTGTATAAATTTATAAACAATACAGGCATCCCTCAATTATTGCGAAATTTATTTAATGCATTTTCGATTAGTGAGCAAAAATTTTTATGTACCATAATTCGATTAGTGCATACATGATACATAATTAGTGTGGTAAAACATTCTTCAGTTTAATCATAATAATTGAAAATTGATTTTTTTATAGTTACCAATGTATACATTAGCTGCACTAATCGAGGGATTTATGCACTTTGAAGATCTTGTACATTCTGGATTGGACACCTATTAATAAAACAATTTATTTTAACTGTAAAATTTTTTTGTTTTCAAATGTTAGACAAAATGTTATTCTGCAAGTTATTACTAATTTCTTCATAACTGGCATTGGAAGATTGTTCAGAGAAAAATCTTCCTCTTTTATGTACCAAGCCTCCTCATGACAATTTCCTGTCTTTTGTTGCTTTTTCTTTCACTCTTCCTCTTTTTGTTTTTTTTTTTTCTCTCTCTCTCTCTCTCTCTTTCCCAAAATTTAATAGGTTATTTTCTCTTCAACTATTTCTCATTTTGTTTTCTTTTTTCTTTCACTCTCTCTCTTTCTTTTATTATGTTTCTCCAAAGCCTTTCTAGTTTACTTTCTCTTCCTTTTTTTCATTTTCTTTCTCTCTCACTCTCTCTCTCTCATTCTCTTTCTCAAAATTCTCTTTAGTTTACATTTTCTTCAACTCTCTCATTTTGTTTCCTCTCTCTCTATCCTGCTCTACCATATTTTCTTTCTCAAAATTCTCTTTCATTTAATTTCTCTTTCTCTCTCTCATTCTCTTTCTCAAAATTCTCTCTAGTTTTCTTTCCCTTCAACTCTCCCCTTTTGTTTTCTTTCTCTCTCCTCCTCTCTATCTATTTTATTATGTTTCTCAAAAGTCTCTCTAGTTTACTTTCTCTTTCACACTTCCTCTTTTCAATCAGTTTTTCTCTTTCTCTCTTGCACTATATCCGTTATTTTCTTCAAAGGTATTAAAAGATAAAAACCAACATTAGAACCAATGACATATGTGCTGGACTGCAATGTCTAATAGCCTATGTGTCAGTGAAAGTCAGATCCTTTCATAACAAATAAAGAAATGACCTGAAGTGACCAAAAACTGCTTCTACCAACAAATAAAGAGTATATAAGAAATGAGCGGCTATATCCTGAAAACACATTGCATGTAGAGAGATCTGCAGTCCATATTTGATAGTCTAGTCTATCTCTTTTTTTTATTTTATTTGGTTGAAGTCTTGTTATTCTTTCTTTTTCTCTCAGTGTCTCCTTTTTCTCTTTTCCTCTCTTCCACCTGACCTTTTATTTTTATCTCTTTCCCTATTTCAGTGCCTCAGATTATCTCTTTCTCCCTCTCACTTTTTCTTGCTCTTCTTCTTTCTCTTCATTTCATTTACTTTTTATTTTCTACACTCCCTCTTTAACTCTCAATCCATCTTTCTCTTTTGACTTTCACTCTCTTTGTCTTTAACCTTTTCCATTTTCAATGCAAGCAGGTTTCTTTCTCTGTCTTTCACCTTTACAAAAAAAATGCCCTCTTTTTTTTCTTTTTGAAAGTGACCAATAGACATTATTACTTACCCACTTTTCTTTCTCAAAAATTTTTCATCCCCACCCACACAGCTTCTCACAAGTTCTGCTTTTTAGCACCTTCTAGTTCTCACCTGTATATTTCATTTGCGTGATGGACTTTTAATTCCATTGTATGTTAATTGTCAATGTCAAAAGCCAGAGAGTGTAGGGATGGAAGACGATTGATTAACTAGAGCTGGATTAACTTAATCATCAGATCAGTAATCTGGGATTAGAAGAGGAGATGATGGGAAAATTTTATAATCTATATTTGTCATTAGTAAAGGTTTGTAAAAGCTAACTTCATCCAGTCCAGTTGATGAAATATTAGTGAATATCAAAGAAGCCATTTTGGTAGGGCAACATAAAAGTAACAAGTCCAAAGGTAAGTAACTGTTTAGTTTTTGCACAATATTTGACAGCAGTAAATTTTAGTCACATGTTTTTATTACTGTTCACTCTTAAATCTTTGGTGGTATATAAAAACTGCTTTTTCCTGTAAATATTAGAATTTCCTCAATTTGTATTGTTTTTCTTTATAAATGTATGAAAAGAAACTTGTTTTGAACAGGATCAAATAAGGAACATGGGTATAGTTTCATTAATATTTCATACACTGGACAACAATTATTTTCTAAATATTTCCTCTTGAAATTGGAGTCTTATATTCCCATGAAATTTATATGACAACATCAAATATGGCACAATTTGGCTTTGCCAATCAATTTTTTTTTATTTTCATACTACCTTGCTTTTTTTATTTATAAAAGCATATTCCATGGATTTCTTCAAAAAGCAATACTTTCTAAAGCATAAATGTTATTGTGTGTTTTTTAATTCACCGTGTAATTAAGGTGATACTTTGAATTCATATAACAAGCATTTCTTTTTTATTTAATTTAAAAAAAAATCTAGAATTTTAAACGTTATAACTATTATATTTATAAATTGAGAACATATATTAATTTGTAGAGCTTTTCTTACAATCTGTTTCATTTAAATAATATTAATATTAAAAATAGTGATAAAACAAAATGCACTGTTATTTATTGCACCAAATATGCCATGTTTGATGTAATAAGGTTTAAACAAACCAGTTAGTATGCCGCTTTAGTATTATACATAGTTAAAACAATTCCAGTTTGGAAAAATTATTTGATAATTACAATTACAAAAAAGAAAAAGAATGAAAATATTTATTTAGAAATTATATTTAAAATGCTAAAGAATTAGATTTTTAATTTAAAAATATTTATTTTAAAATATTTGCTCATCCACATATATGAAATGTAATGTGTATATAACAGAATGCACATGTACTGTATTTTGATCCTAAGCAGAATGCACAGATCCTGGGTAAATGTGCCAATCTATGTTTCCTTATAAGTCAATAGCTAATTTCCCCATCTTCTTCTTCTTCCTTTAGGACTTGTGTGATCATAGCTCTCCACAATTTCCTGTCTTTTATAGTTTTTAACAAAATTTTATCTTTTTGCTATATATCCCAATCTCTTTTCTGCCAACCATTTATGCAAGCTTGTTATGTAGGTCATGTGCTGCTTTCTTCTATCCCTCTTGCCTTCAATGAGTATCTAATTTTCCAAGCCCTCTTTCCTCATTATGTGCCTCAGAAATTTCAAATGCCTCTTTCTCATCTTGTTTAGGTGTGATGCATCTTTTTCAGAATTTCATAAATATATTCATAATTTTTTAGCTTGCAACATTTGATTGCATAAAATTTTTGTTAGTTTTATCAATGCCTTATTTATAATAATACTAGCATAGTACCCATAAAAAATGATAGCATTATTTACACATGGATTAGGACTTCTGCCTAGGATCAAAGTATTACTCCCTGGCTCTCTATCTCAGTTTAGAGTATAGTACAAAAGATGCTGAAAAATTCTCAGCCCAACCAAGAAGGAATTAAAGATGTTTATTCAGATTTTTTTTAAAGTGATCAGGTTGAGGATTTTTCAGGACCCTCTCATACATATCTCTACATTTGCTTATTATCTGTTGTTTTTCTCTGTCATGTTTCCATAATATAGTGTAGTATACTGTCATCATATTTCTGCAATTTACAGTTTAGCAATAAGGGAAGCCTAGCTCTGGGGTTTCCAACCATTCTGCAACACCTCCCCTATGGTACCTAAGGGAGAGAGTTGGAGTACTCTGATGCCTGCCTGTCAATGGTTTGTATGTGTCACATCCTATCACTATGGTGAGAGTAGGTAAAAATGATGGCATGCTGAAAAGTTCTAAACCTAACCCACTTTTTAAATTCTGACAAAACATCCAAATTTTTAAATACCTTCTTGGACAGACTGAAAACTTTTCATCACCCACTTGTACAGGATCAGTGTAGTATCTGTGCTGTCTGTGAAATTGTTACACAAGACACACACACACATATATAGGATTCATAGAAATATAAAAAATCTGATTGATGTTCATGACAAACTGGAACAAAGTTTTTCGTGTTTTTAGGATTTCATTAGACTAAAGTGATGTTTACATTGATGTGATTACATATGCATATGAAGAAATGGGGATTCTGAAATATTTTTCACTTTATTGTAGATATTCCTAAAATTGTTGTGATATAGAAGAATTTATATATTGATTCCTTCATATATATATATATATATATATATATATATATATTAGATAAAAACTTGCTTAATGTAAGAGCCACATATGATAAAGTTCAGATGTTTGCAAGCCAGAAGAAATGAACAAAATTTACACGTGTTTTTGTTGGATACACATTAACATTAAACTTACGTTTTAATCCAATGGGGTCTCAATTCATACCCAGTAAATAATTATAAAGCTTCAAATTTTTCTTATTTACCTTTTATATTAACTGTGATGAAAAAAAGCGCTCAGGCAACATATTTCCACAAGCCATATATTAAGGGTCAAAGAGCCACATGTGACTTAAAAGCCATGGTTTGGCCACTCCTGATATATATACATATATATATCAACACCAAATGGCAACAGTCTGTTTCATGCTTGAATGCATTTTTTGAATCCATGTGGAGCAAACTTGACTATTCATATATGCTAGTCATTGGAGAATTATTGGTAACAATGACCACCATCTATATATAGTCAAACTACTATGCAACCTATGGTCTGAAGAGTGCTTCCATGGAATATGGGAGCAGAAGACCCACCAGTTTGCCTCTGTTAACACCATGAACACTGGACACAGTAACTCACCTGTGCTTGTGACATCACTAACTGGAATCTAGGAGACTCACAACATGGTGTATATAATCCAGTGTTTCATAGCTCCTGTTGTTTTGGGCTGATGGTAGGGTTTGGGTGTGGGGCAGACTACATGAGGACTCTCATCAACAAGACATCATACATTTCTTTGTGTCGGTTGTGTTTCAAGTGATATGGACTTCATCTGCTGGTCACGTGATTGCTATACTGCACTATTTCATCATATTTAGACTTATTTATTGATGGGTTATTCAACTAGGATAATACATCATGTCATTGGGCCCAAAGTTGTTCAAAATTGATTCATTCTCAAACTTGATGTGGCCAACATTTTTACTTGATAAAACCCAATCGAGCACTTATGGGATGTGGTGCAAGATCCTACAAATATAAAGGACTTGTGGACAGTTATCAACATGGCATGGTACAACATCTCTCTAATGGCCTTTTAACCACTTGTGAAATTAATGCCATGTTCAGTTGCTTTATTTCATCAGTCTACAGTGATTCATTCACAGCACATCACCTATGCCATGTCTTTTCTCACATAAGTGTATATAATAAAATTTTATTCCAGAAAATAGGGTACAAGAGAAAATCTTTCAAACTTCATTCCTCCATGGAATATCTGCTTCTGTTTGCCATATCCCTTCAGAGTATAGGCATATGACTCTCCACTCCATCTTTTGTTGTTCTCACCACTAGTTTATTCTTTACAATTTTCCTTTCTATTTGTGGTACATATTCCTCCATCCATTTACACAAACTTTACAAGTAGGCTATTTGCCACCCACTTCTGCTTTTTCTGTGTTCTTTCTTCTATTAAAATATGCCCAATATAAGACTTGAGAGCCAATCAAGTTAGATTGATTCATTCATTCATTTTTTATAGCTTATCAACCCTTTGCAGATTATTTAAAGCCAGAAAATATTTTTAGATTGTAAAACTAATTAACCTATAGATTGGGGAGAAGAGGTGGATTCATATCTTTCCCAAGGGTATTTTGTATGTTAGTGAATATAATGAACCCAACTGGAATTGGAACTCAGATCTCTGATTAACAGTTCCAATCCATTGCACCACCCGAGTTTATAGCACCTGGTATTCTCAAGCAGTCACTCATCTAGGTACTAACCAGCTTCAGCATTGCTTAACTTTGCTGATCATACAGGAACTGGTGTTTCAACATGATATAAGCATAAGCCAACTCAAGTTAAAGGGTTGCTGCCAAAATGGCCATGATGAATGAGGCATGTGATATGGATGAAAGGAGAGGTGGTAGGAAATGAAGATTATAAGTATAAAGAGAATGAATAATCATTAATCCTTGACTTAAAGAAAGATATTACCACCCACCAGGAAGCAACCATGTGGGAGTCTGTCCTACAAAGGTGTTAGTTCTTGGGAAAAAAGTTGCCTGAGTGGAACCTTCTTTTTACAAAGATACCAGTGGACTAACTTTAATTTTTTATGATCCACTTCAAACAGACCTTTTTTTCTTTTTTCTTTCTTGTGCCCCCTTTTGGATACAGGCAATAATGGCTCTCAACTGACTGGAATTGAAACTCCAATTTCAAATTCCAAACTGTTATCCATTGCATCACTCACATACCCTGATATTCCCAAGCAGTCACCCATCTAGGTATTGGCCCAGTTCAACATTGCTTAACTGTAATTGTATGAGAGCCAATGTTATGTGATATGTCTGTAAGTCCCTTACTAATGAAATACGAAGTAAATGAGGATGAGTTGAATCAGTAGTGTACATGACATCTTATCTGTGAATTAGCTGTGAAGGTCTGAATTGGTCGAACTCAAGAATGTAGCTCACCAGAACAACTGACAAGATAAAAGCAATAGATTAGTGAGAGACTTGATGTCTGAAATGATCTTGTAAGAGTATTACAGCATTTTGTTTATGGGAAAGGGATTTTAGGGTGGAAAATAGCTCATCACCCACAAGGCTGTGTATACTCTTTTGAAAGATTAGAAAATGAGGAGAAGGCAGCTTTAGCCTAGATATGGCAACAGTATACCATTTTTGACCTGATCTGGCTCTTGTGACAATAGAGCAGGGCAGGAAGAGTCAGGTACTTTCTAGAGTGATACAAGGAACCAAACATTTTTCCAGCATCTAGTAAACTATTTCATGGCCATAATGAGTTTGGTAAATGCCATGTAGGTAGAATCATAGTTATCAGCCCTAAAAATGGAACTGATGAGCTAAGTTCAATTTCTGACAGAGTCCTTTTGCACATATGCTATATGTTGCTATGGTTACAGTTGTCAATAATAAACCCTAAGTAACCCTGTAATTGTCTCATAATTCTAGTGAGAAAACTTTTATTGCTATTTTGTTCTAACCCCTTAATTTGCTCTCTACAAGGTTTGATCAAAAAACTACCGGGACTGTTGCTAGGGTAACAGAGTTAAGTATGCAATGTCACCACACCACAAAGGTTCCACCAATGACCATGGCTTGTGAAGCAGTTTTTGGCCAAGTACAACTTTTTCCAGGTCTGACAAACACCATATTTCCTAGATCTTACTCCCTTGCAACTTTTTCCTCTTCAAAAATCAAATCCCATTTAAGAAACAACATTTCAAGATGTCGAGGAAAAACAAGAGAATACAATGAGGCAGCTGTTTACTATCCCAAAAAATCAATTCCAGGTATGTTTCCATTAATGGAAATGATGCTGGATAAAGTGTGTGGCTTCATATTTTGAAGGAGATTATATGCAAAATTGATATGTGTTGTAGTTTTCTTTTTATTACAACAGTTCCAGTAATTTATGATCAGACCTTGTACAAGTCATTATTCTTGATACATGATATAAATTATTCATATACCCTTTCCATACAAATCAAATTTTCTTAAAATATTTTATCCCAAAATCTCTAAATAATAAATTTTTTTTCTAAATTTATCAACCAAGAAAATAGACAAAGAAATTAGTTGAAATTAATAACCAATTATGGAAAAATAAAAATTCTTTATTTTCAAATCTCTAAATGAATGTATTTCTTCTAAGGACCAACAAAAATGATCATAAAAATAGTTAAATTTAATAGTAAATTATGAAAAAATGAAAACACTTTCTTGAGACATTTATAAAAAATTGTTTTTCTACTAAATTAAGCAACCAACCAAAAATAAAAAAAAAATAGTTGATTGTAATAATAAAGCATAAAATAATTAAAATTTCATAACCAATAATTTTTTATATAATTTCTAATATTTTAAATGCTTTTTGCCTATTCTTCCTGTATTTTTTCACCTTCATTCATTTCTGTGTCTTTTGCAAATCAACTTCATTTCCCATGATACCTCTGAAATCTTTCATTTTTTTTTAAACTGGGTCTTATTATTTCTTGCAGAAATAATAAATTATAAATAATGGGTGAAAACGATCATAAACCAGAAACCAGCCATGGGGCAGCAACAGGGCAAGAAGAACCCAGGCGAAGACGAAAGCGTCCAAAGAAGGAACGATTAATGTCATCAACTGGAATAACTATTTTTGTAATGATCAATGGATTTATTGTTGTAAGTAAAACTTTATTTTTTCTATTTGAGATGTCCAATGGTATAGAATTCACATCTCTATTTTTCAGGTAGTTACTTTAGGTATTCTTCATTACTTCTGTCAAAGGAATTGAGTAGAGGTTATATATACAACCATGTTTGTCTGTCTGTTTGTCTACCTAATATCATCAAAAGTTCTCAATGGATTTCAATGACATTTTTTCAAAAGGTTCAAGAGAAAAATTGATTCAGTTATCAGTTAGATTCAGGAATTTTTCAATTTTATCAACATTGCAAGATAAGACAATTTTTCAGCTTTTCAGATAACATTATCACTATCATCAGTCCCATCAGTGGGTGTGGTCATTGGATGAAACCTACTCTCTCCACATGTTTTGGTAGGTATTCATGTCTGTATGGTGTCCACAGCTGGACTGAATTACATTTACTCACATACCATGTCATTGTGTATGACAGAAATTAGACAATTCATATTTGAACTGGTATGGAGTACCACACCATGAAGCAATTAGTTAGGCAACCTGAATATTACCAATATACTTAATTTACATCTCAACCAATATTTGTGGCCTTGTGTCAGACTAGGTTAAATGCCAATATATCAATCACCTGATGTTAACAAAAGTGAACAACTTAAGATACAATATAATAATACAATCTCTATACTTAACTTATAATCTCTTGAGGAGATAGGAGGAGAGGTGATGTCATGGGACACTGACATTTACACATTGTTGCCATGTTGGTACAAAGATCTAGAAAGATGTCTTTTGTCTTTTCATGTGATCAAAATGGAATAGTCCATTATTTATGAGGTATTAGCAGAAGACATTAAACACTTCTATCTTTCTTCTTTTTTTTTTTACCAGAACCAAGTAGTGTTTCTGATCATTTTTTTGTCTTTCCACACTATCAAAACAGAATAGTGTGTTATTTATGAAGTAGTGGCATGGTATAATGGCAGTGCAAACTAACAAAGGAGGGATAGGCACAATCATAATAGTATAAGAATAATTAATTTAGTATTTCATGTATTTTCTCAAAATTTTTATAAAATTTTATTTTAAATACATTTATTTAGAAATTTGCCAAGAACGTACTTCCATTTTGTCATAATTTATTATTAATCTCAACTAAATTGTTGGTCTAATTTCTTTGTTGATAAATTTGTCAGAAAAAAATTATTATTTAGAGGTTTGGGGATAAAATATTTTAATTATTGTACATTCTACAAATGATGAATTTCAATTATTTTCTTTGTCTATTTAAAGTCTATCATTGGGATTATGTCTATAAAGTAACATCAACATAAAATCCATATTTGACATTTGAGCATCAAAGATATATACTTCTCTCTGAATTCCAATTAATAAAGAATAATTGATTGCTCATATTAGGCATAATTATTTATTTGCTAATTACTAGATATCATTAAAAAGTCTTTTACTAAAAGTTTTCTTAATAATTAAAGGTTTGTAGCAATTTAAAACTAACATCCAGTCAGAGACACAATTGATGTGGCTGCTAGACATTTAGCCTTGAAGTAAAAGGGCCATGTACAATCACTGAAGTTAAGCAGTCTTGAGCCTGGTCAGTACATATAGAGGTTAACACTTGGGAATACCGAGTGCTGTAAGCTTGGATGTGTGGGTAGTGTAATGGATAATGGATCAAAATTGAAAGTTGGAGAGCCGAGTTTCAATTCCAATCAAGTTCAGTATATTCAGTTATGCACAAATACCCTTGGGAAAGGTATGAATGCACTTATTCTCCTCCCATCTATGGGTTAATTAGTAAGACTTGCATCAGTAAAAAATCTCCCCCAAAAAGTTTTCCAATCTAAAATATTTTCTGACTTTAAATAACCTGCAAATGGTTGATAAGCCATAAAAAAAAAAACAAATAAATTTTTCTAATTCAAGTAAGAGCAAAGTGGCTCATCGTGGTTGAAAAAAAAATCCCATTCATAAGAATAACAAACCAACATTTTAAGGAAAATATAGTTTTATCCTGTATTTATAGTAATAATTTATTTTTTTTACTAAATGTTCACCTAATACAAAGTCCAAAAGCCACTCATGGTAGAAAGTTACTGAATAAAATGTGTTATATGAATGCAAGAAAAGTAGGAAGTGAAGATTATGGAGATATGGAGGATAAATAACTATTGACCCTAGACTTGAAGATTTTAAGATTGTAGTTTTCTGGGAAGCACCTAAATGGAAGTTTGTTCCACAGAGTAGTGTTTCTTAGGAAGAAATTTTCAGAGTGGAATGTCTTTCTTACCAAAAGTGGATCTTGGCTGGAAAGGCCTGAGCTAAAGACTGGAACCCATAGGAATATTTGCCATGGAAGATGCAACAGAATTGCCAAAAAGTTTGTGATGCTGTGTTTATGCAAAAGGGGCTGTAGGGTAGAAAATAAGTCACCCCCCTCCCAAGGCAGCATAAACTTTTTTGACTGACATCATATTCTGAAATATTTATCCTTAAAGTTGTTGATAAATCTATAAAGTTATATTAGACATTGAATTATTATATATTAGAAGGTACCAAAAGACTCTTCTCAAAGTACTATCCATTTTTTTTTAATAAATGTACACTTGTTAAAAGACCTAAGAGCCACTCAAGGTACAGGGTTACTGGATGAGGTTGTTGCATGCACAGCAGGAAGAAGTAAATGCAGATTATGAGGATATGGAAAATAGAAAATGGTTGACCCTAGAGGTTAAAATTAAAGTGATTGAGGAAGCATCTTCTCAGGAGTCTGTTCCACAAAGTAGCAGTTCAGAGGAAGAAGCTTTCTGAGTGGAATTTTCTTGTTACCAATGGAATACAAAGGGCTAGAGAATGATTTGACTGTGTACAGATCATGGTGGGTCCTAGCTATGATGGTCTGAATTGGTGAAACTAAGGAATTTAGTTTATCTGAATATGTTCCATGGAAATATTGATAGAGTAGCAATAGGCTTGAAACTTTGCATCTGTGAGGAAAGAGACAGTAGGGTTGAATATAATTCATTGAGAACAAAATGGGATAAATGCTTTTTTTCTCTTCATAGTTGACCATTGATGTTGGAACAAAATTTCTGTGATTATTTTTCATTTCAGATTATTGCTGCAGTAATGATCTTAGGAGCCATCATTGTCCAATACAGTTCCAAACAGATGGAAGACCAACTCAAACCATTGTATGCAGCTTTGGCACAAGCTGTTGAAGATGCTCATATGCCTGACTTAAAACTGTACACAGATATGCCTGGTCGCGTTGCATTAGGATTCCTTATTTCTGGAATCGCTCTTTTTATCATATCACTACTTGGATGCTGTGCTAGTGCTAACCATAATCGGTCATTACTTATCTTTGTAAGTATTAAAATCATATTTCTATCTTATATCTGCATAAATATATATATATATATATATATATATATATATATATATATATATAAAAAAAAAAATGCTCAAGCACTAATATTCCATGGTTATAATTTATTACATTGGAATCGTAATCACAATCCAATTCATGTGCAGCATTCTTTGATGTTCAAAGCTCCTTCGTGATTTCATGTTGACTCATTCTTTGTGACATTTTGATAATTTTCATCCTCTTTTACACAACACATCCTTCTCATTTTGAAACTTAAATCAGCTATACTAAAAGGCCTAATATAAGGCACTACACTATAGACAATATATGTGAGATCATTTAACATGAATAATTTGCCTGCATATCTGAATCTGAAATGATGCTAAGCTTGAAGGTTTGTGAAGAGGCTCATAACTTTTGCCTGCCTTATTTTCAGTATCACAATGAATTCCGTTCTGCATCTACCAACGTTTAGTATTCACATGAATACTACAAACTGCATTACAATCCTGGATACCTATAGATGTTAATTGTGAAGGTACATTATCAAATACTTAGTATGTTTTTGATTTCTACTTAGGTGGTTATTTGTTTCACTTCCCACTCTGTGGGTGTGTGTGTGTATATATATATATATATATATATATATGAATATAAAAGGCTCAAACACTAATATTCCATGGTTATAATTTATTACATTGAAATCGTAATCACAATCCAATTCATCAGACCTAACAATTCAAAAAGAAATCGGAAAATATAACTCCTGGTATAAAAAATAAAATTTTAGTGAGAGTGTATGTGTGGGAATGGGAAACAAGTCTGAGAGGGAAATGTATAAAAGCTCTAGAGAGAGGGTGTAATAGAAGAAAGAAGAACAGGAAGGCCTAAACGTGAAAGTGGGGATTAAAATTTAACAGAAAGAAGTTTTAAAGAGAGAAGATAAATAACGGTTTAAATGAGTGAGATACAGATAAATATGAATCATAATTCGCTACCGATTTGCTAAACTAAATTAAAATTAAAAAACAGACACCAGAAACGTGTGTATACATTTGTGGTGACATAATATTATCTATCTATCTATCTATCTATATATATATATATATATATATATGAGAAATAACCATGACATTTACACACGCACATGTGTGCACAAATACACACATGCACACAAAAGAAGAGGGGAAAAAATCAACCCATCACCAATAATAAGAGCATCCCAACTAGCACATAAATTATTTGAATTGAAATTAGTATAAAGATAATGAAAAATGAGAAACATGAAAGTCAGTTACTGAAACCTACTGACAAGTGGACGGATCAATTTCACAAAGGGTTTGTCTATGAAACTCTGGAGTTGAGGCGCTGAATATAACTTCAGTCAGCTAAGTGACTAATTTAAATTGTATTAATCCCATATATATATATATATATATATATATATATATATATATAAAAATTGAAAATTGAAGTCAACACTTAGAGGCGACAGGCTGTTTCATGCTAGATGCAATCGTCAGGCCATGTGGCCTGATGACTGCATCTATGCATCGTCTCTAAGTGTTGACTTCAATGTTCACCTTTATATTTACACACACTCTATCTCTGATATTGAGCAATTTATCCCATAAATATAGCACACCTTAAGACTATACTTCTTCATATATATATATATGTGTGTGTGTGTGTGTGTGTGTGTGTGTGCGTGTATATAGGGTGCAATTGAACTATTGTTTCTGACTATTTCTGATGTTACTTGAAATCAATAAATCTAACTGCACAAGCCAAAAGATATTAAAATAAATTAATTTTTCAAGGGAGATAATTCAGATCTTTTTGTTTTCCAGATGTTATCATCATAATGTTTAAACTAGCTGTTTACATAATCTGTGATATCATGGATGGGATATATTAAACAAATGTATGAAAACTTTCATTTACTATAAATGTCATGTATATTGTGACAGAGCAAATACTAAAAGGACAGAGTGCGATGGATAAATTGTCGTCGAAATTACACAAAAATGAAAATAACATTGATGTCTTATTTTAACAGATATATTTACCAAAATTACACAAAAGTAACTTGAAATACTAAAGAGTAAATTTATTCAATAAAATCATCATTGTCTTCAACTACAGCCACCAGAAGATTTTGGAATCTCCTGCAACTCTTCTGGACAGTCTCCTTGTTTAAGTTGGTGAATGCTGCCATTAATTTTTGCATTCAGTTCAGCTTTGGTCTTACAAGGAGTTTTGTTGGTCTCTTGCTCAACTGCCCCCACACACTCACATAATAATCAAGAGGGTTGCAGTCTTGGGAGTTAGGTAACCAGATTTAAGGGGGTGATGTGGTTGCAGAAATTAACAGCCATGACTGAATTCTCCTGCTTGTGCGGCATGATGCAGAGTCCTGTTGCCAAACATAGAGTCTTCCAGCAGCCTCCCTCTTGACCTAGAGCAACACTACCTCCTCAAGGCACTTGATGTAGGTCTCTGTGTTGAGTCTGAGACCCTCACCAACAAATTCAGGAGTAAATTAATTGATACTAACAAAACTAACCTGGCCATTCGTCTTGAAAAGGACCTCCAATTGGTTGTGAACTGGGTCAGGAATTGGTTGGTTAACTAACGCCTCAAAAACAAAACTGCTCTCTATTACTCACCACAGAAAACCATCCCTGTCCCCATTAGAATGTCTGACGCTCAACTTCTCAAGAGCTCCTCTTTGCAACTACTTGGCCTGACATTGACTGCTGACCTGAGATAGAACAAATACATTGAGTCATTAGCTTCGTCCACCGCAAGGAAAGTTGGCTTCCTGTGCCGCACTAGGAAATTTTTCTTGCCGGAGTCAATCCTTCAAATCTACAAATCAGCCATTCCCCCTTGCATGGAACATTGCTGCCATATATAGTCCAGTACCCCTTCTGTTTGTCTCAAGGTTCTTGATGAGATCCAGAGACGAATATGAAATGTAATTGGCCCTGATCTGGCATCTCGTCTGCAGTTGCTCTCTCACAGACGTGCTGTTGCCTCCTTCTGTCTATTTTACAAATACTTTTATGGTAACTGCTCTGAGGAGCTACTTTTGCTGATTCCCAGACTTCATGAATTTAAGTGTTCTACTAGGCTGGCATCTCGCTCTCGCCCTTTCACTGTCAAATCTGTTAAATATAGTCGTCTCTTCTACTCCAATAGCTTCATGTATCTCGCCTGTGGAACTCCCTCCTCTCTTCCTGTTTCCCTGATAGCTATAGTCTCCAACTATTCAAATGTAATGTCAATCGACGTCTCCAGATGCCTTGATCTGTCCCCTATACTTCTCTTTATCCTTTCCTCTATCACTCCTATTTGTTCTTGCTCCAACAACCCCCTTGCGTGCTAGTGGCTTCCCGCCTTGCTTGAAGTGAAATGCTTAAAAAAATAGATTGAAGACAAGAGGAACAGTGGAAGAAACATCAAGGAACCTCCATAATGGACTTGTGTCAACACATGGCAGAACAGAGAGTCGGTGGGAGAGTAAAAAGGCAAACATTGCTAAGTACTACAAAGGATAGGAAGTTGTGGAAACCCGCATCCTGGGGGAAAACAGTTCATAAAAAAGAAATTTTACTTTTTATCTTTCCAAAATTTGTTTTTCTTAATTTTAATTCGTTGATTAAATGATATAAAAAACAGTTTATAAATTCTAAGATATATGCAAATATTTAACTATTACAAATTAATTTTTTTTAATTTCTTTCTTTTAGTATGGAATTTTCTTGGGAAGCGTTCTTTTGATTCAATGTATTCTCATGATTCTTCTGTTCTCTGTAAAGAAAGAGGTAAGTGGCATTTTATCATTTGGTCTTCTGAAGATCTCAATTATTTTTTAGTTTCTGTCTGGGATGAGCAATTATGCAGGAATTAGGATTATGTCTCTGACTTCTACACTCAGGATTGTCACATGGGACAATAGTATAGTTCATTAACGCATTAGTTAACGAATTTAGTGATACAGTAATTAGGAGTTCAATCCCTGGGCCTGGTAGTGCAAATGCAGACTCAGTGGAAATTGGGTGAGCAACATCTGAGTAATAGTAAAAAGGTGAACAAGATGAGTTATCTGTACACAGAGAGAGTGAATCTGTAGATCACATAAAGAGTTCAGTTCAAAATTCCCTGAAGGTTATTGTTGTAACTCGTGTTTTCGAGATAACAGATGGAAATAAATAAGGAAGACAAACTCATAGGTAAGTAATGAAATAGAAGGTTTGCTACACGAGGGTACACTTAGCAATTTACCTAATGCTAACCCTGATCAACTCGGCTTAACTCCGCTTATTTACATAAACGAACGATTCCACTCGTTTATGCCTTATATGACATCTCTCCCTTTTGAGATTTCACTACCTTGGGAGTCATACCTTAGTTTTACGTTTAGGGTTTTTATCTCTAACCTACCTGGAGGTCGCTGTTTTCTTTTCATTGATTGTCTCAATTCTGTAGCTGTTTGGGGAATAGGCACATCGAATACATTGGGAAAAACATCTATAGGTTCTTTATTGCTACTTTCTTCGTCGACGTATCTGTTCCTTATTTGGTTTAAATGCCTTTTATGCACCCAATTTGCACCCTTAATTAGGTATACTAAATTTCGATGCGTTTGTCTATAACACTGCTCATCGAATGTTCTTTCCCATTTCTATATATGGGGAAATAAACTTTGTCTCCAGTTCTGAAGAATTTGTTATAATTACCCGATCTAGTTTCATTTTTCTGCTTTCTTTGTATTTGACAGCAATTTGTCAAAAACAGAACTTATCTTCCTTGTGGACGTAAGTTCTGCGGGAGACATCTCAGAAATCGCGTTTGGGTTTGGGGTTACCCGATATACTTGCAAAAATTGCTGAATTGCTGCTTCCGTTGTACCATCATCGACCTTTTTTAAAGCCCCTTTGAAGGTATCTACAAATCTTTCTGCCATTCCATTACTTCTTGGGTGGTAAGGAGCAATTTATTTTATATGCTCTACCGCGTAAAGTTTGCAAAATTTCTGGGACTCTTTCGATGTGAACTGGCTTCCATTATCTGATACAATGCAATCAACCACACCAAACATTGCGAAAAGTTCATGCAAAAATTTTATAACTGTATCACTAGTCAGTATCTTGCATTTTAAGGTTTCTAGCCACTTAGAAAAACTGTCCATGACAATAAGGTAATAAATACGCCCCATTCATTGGTCCAGCAAAAAATCAACGTGTATACTCGACCACGGCGTGTAAGATTTTTTGGCCATGGATTAAACTTAACAGGTGGTGATTTCGCTGCTAAAGCACACCCTTTACACCAGTTTACCATTTTTACAATGTCTTTATCCATATTGTTATGTTAACCTAATATACGTAACTACGCATTAACGATTTCATCTTGGAGATTCCCAGGTGACTTGTGTGGAATTCTTTTAAAGTTCTTTTCTGCAGTCATGTAGGCACAACGACAATCGTTTTTGAATATATCAGCTTATCTACGAAAATACGCCAAAATGTTAATTCTTCTTCCAGGTTTTAGCCTCCCGCTACCACTTTCTTATAAATGTCTAATTTTGTACAATTTTGTGTAAAAAAAAAGTGGATCAGAGAGCCTTCTCAGCTTAGTAAATATTTTCAGAAAAAAAATCAGCTTCTAGTTGGTCAATAAACACAGAAGTGGGCGTTGCAATCCACCCACGTACAAATATTTTTTCCAGTGCGTGACCAAGTCAAGTTTTCTCGCCAATATTCTGTGAGCCTGTCACATGATTATATTATCTATAAATAGCTGACAAGAACTTGCTTCATTCTCTTTTCTCTCTCTTCTTGCTGCAAGATGTAGTCCCAAAAGAATTCTTGTTTCGACCATGGTCGGTCAGGCCTTAAAAGCATATTCACGCATGCACGTATGTACAAACTTTTCCAAACTACATTGCACACACACAGAACATTTCCAAACAAGCAACAAGAACTTTTCTCTTTGAAGATGGGAGGAATAGAGACCGTACACTTATTTAATACCCTATTACAGAGCCGCCAGTAATCATGAGAGTCAAAGTTGTTAGAGGTTAAGCTTTGCCTCATTCTCTTGGCAAATAGGGACTTTGTTCCTTTGAGGACTCGCTTACATTTATTACAAGCAGTAAGGAATAGGTACCTGTTGTGACGACAGCCGTCACACTGATATAGCTGAAAATAGTGGTTCCTGTGTACTATAGTGACTGAGCATGCTGGTGTGGACCATGGAGAGGATTGAGATTTCACCTGGTATTTCCGAGAAGGGATGAAAGCATCTATGCTGGCTTTGATGCAGGAAGAAACCTCAATAGCGCAAATTTCAATTGGAAGTTTAAAGATGTCAGTCCTAGAGGCGTCACAAAGAAAATAACAGAGTCCCAGTCAGTATGATGGTAATGGAAAGAGGTCTTATGGATAAGGTATTCCTATTTGTCTGGAGTGGGGGGAATAAACTGAAAGTCTTCTCATCTAGAGAAAAACAAGTAGCTTAAATTGAGCTACTTGGGCTGAACTCATTTGAACCATCAGGGAAGACAAGGTAATACGACAAAGTTTTAGTTTTTATAACCAGGAGGATGTAAGTTCAATCCCTATACAGGGTAACAAATATCGTCCATAGACTAGAACTAAACACCTCATATAGAGAAGAGGACATCAGTGGAAAGTTGATGTTAACCATTAGCCCTCTCCCACAACTCAGTAGATTTTACAAGCATTTTACGTTTTTTTTTCATATTTCTGATTTTTTTAATTGTCTCTTTTTTATATTTTCTAGTTGAACGAAGCCATGAAACAACCAATGCTGGACAATATCAAAACACATTACGGAGGTTACAATAAAGACGACGTAGCGTCATATGGATGGAATTTTATTATGGCCACAGTAAGCATCATGTTTGCTTATTGTTTTGTTTTTCATTTCTGTCTTAATCTGAGAGAGGTAGAAAGAGAGAAGCAGGAAAAATCAAGAATTACTATAAACAGCAAAAATAAATTAGAATTCAATACAAAATTTACATTAAAATTTCCATCAAAATCCCTCATAAAAATATCTAATACAAGGTCTGATCAAAAAATATCAGGTCTCGTGCAATAAAAAGAAAACTACAACATATATCAATCAATTCAGCATTTAATCTCCTTTAAAGTAGCCACCTTCTGATGCCACACACTTTATCCAGTATTGTTTCCATTGATGGAAAAATTCCTGGAAATCATACTTTGGTGTAACAAGCAG
>CAHIKZ030001463.1:470000-487500 GCA_903632075.3 Acanthosepion pharaonis | reverse complement strand
CTTTCTAAATATATTTTTTGAATTTAAATGAAGCTAATGAAACTCCTAAGGTAAAATAGAAAATTTAAAAAAAAAGTTAGATCTTCAATGAACACTGTTTTCTATGCTTACATGAAAAATTCAAAATTATCAGATTTTCTGATAAAAACTCCTTATTAAACCAATGAAGTGAATTGACTATAAATTTTAGGCTTAGACTACCTTTTACCTTACCTTTTACCTTACATGTTCAAAATTTGAATTTGATAATACTTTTCTTATAGTAATAATCAGTAGATGAACTGTGGTGCAACTTATATGGCTTACTATTCTTTGTAAGATTCATTTTGATTTTATAAAGCTCTGTATTGATGATTAATTAGTATTATTAACATCTTATATTTAAATTAAATATGACAAAGGGGAAAAAGTTCAAGTTTAAGTTTATGTTTACACTGATGTGACTAGACATGCACACAAACAAGAGACACTGGGAATTTCAAATTTAAAGATAATTTTTTTAATATGTTTTTTTGGCATATATAATCTAGCTGATTTCATTTAGATTCTTTTGTTTGTGTTTCCATCACTTTTGTTATTACATATCCCATATTATGACAGTAGAGAATCTGCCAAGTATGGTATGAAACATTGTAAGAAACTGGATGCAAATTATATATATATATATATATATATATATATATATATAGCATGCCCAGTGAAAAAGTGGTAAATTCAGAAAGAAATTTATTTAGCTATGATTCAAGCACAAACTAAACAATCATCATAGATGTTCAAAATGTTTGCCTGAACTTTCAACACAAAGTTGTAAGCATGGAAACTGGAAGGTCATAGCTTTATTTAAGGTCATGAATATTCAAAAGATTTATCCAAGGTTATTCAAGGTCAATTATTCCTGAAATATAATAGCGATAATAAATTTGCCATTTTTTACTGGGCGTTTTTTACAGGGATGTCCAAAAGACTTTTTACCTATTTCCAATATTAATAAACAGAAAATTCTAAATGATTTAAAAACAGATTGATCGTAAAAAAAAAAGTGGGCACCTCAAGCATGTGAATACTGATGAAAACAAAGATGAAAACAGATGGACGGTAAAAAAGAAGTGGGCACTCAAAGTATGTGAATACTGATGGAAATAAAGAAAATGTAACTGTTATATTGAAATTATAATTGTACAATGATTAAATAAAAGTTATGTTCATTATTGGAAATGGCTAAAGCAACTTATGGCTATCCCTGTATATGTGTAAAGAGAGACAGAGAGTCGCATGGCTGAGGGGTTAGAATGTTTGCTTTCCAACCATGAGACAAGGGTCTGAATCTCACCATAGTTGATTCATCCAGAAGCTGACTGCCAGACCTTATTTATCTGCAATATATATCACTGAAATATTGAGAAAATATTATTAAAGATGAGGATAATAGTCCAAGCATAAATAATATAAATATAACAAATATTTTTCAAATTTCTCAAACTTATTGTTCTAAATCTGTGTTATTGCAAAGAATCATTAATGGATCCATAAGTAGTAAGATAACATGTATGTTATTTTAATTTTGTTTTTCTTTTTATTTCAGTTCCAGTGTTGTGGCGTTGACAATTACACAGATTTGCATCGTGCAACACAGTGGGACCGGCGAACAATTATCCATGGTTACCAATATCTAAAAGAGATTCCACTGTCTTGCTGCTTACATGATGTTAATTTGATGTTAAACAAAAAACTAACCAACATCAAAGACCGAAATTGCACAATTCATCCAACACCTTATAATTCATATATCAACAAGGTAAATATCATCACTTCCCAACATATTGATGCTTATAAAAAATATTTTCATTTTTTTCTTTTATGTTTTTTAATGTTTTATGTTTTTTTAATTTTTTTATTTGTTTTTATGTTTTATGTGTTTTATGTTCTATATCCAATGTTTTTATGTTCTGTGTTTTATGTTCTTGTAATGTTTTATGTTTTTATATTCTATATTCAGTGTTTTTATGTTCTATGTTTTGTTTGTATATTTTAAGTTTTTTATGTTTAATGCTTATTTTATGTCTTATTAGTTTTATGTTTTATATTTGTATATTATTTATGTTTTAATGGTGTTTATGTTTTTAATGTTTTACATTTTATATTTTTTGTTTTATGTTTTTATGTTCCCTGTTTATATATGTTTCATGTTTCTTATGGTTTATGTTTTATATGTTTATATTTTTTGTTTTATATTCTCATATATTTTGTTTTGTATTTTATGTTTTTTTTATATTTTAACACCATGGTTATATTGAAAAGCAAAGTAAAATTAAATCTTTTAACTGTTTGCAGTTATTTCTTCTAACATTATCATCACTAATATCAAATTAATTATTTTACAGCCCTGCTGGCCTTCCATACAGCATGCAATTGCTGATCAGAGTGCTCTCATGATGAGTGTTGGGGTCTGTGTCTTTGGCTTTCAGGTAAGACAATATTCTTCACTTACAAGCAAACACACACACACACACACATATATATATATATAAAAATATATATATATACACATACACACAAATTATATAATGCTATATGCTCATGAGTGGAGAAAATTTCTTGTCTTGACTCACTTCACAAAATCAAACCATGTAACAAAACCCCAATTTTGTTTTTTGGAAAGGCTTCTTCATCAAGTTCAACTTCCAGCATCCTTTATATATACATATATATAGATATAGATATAAGTAAAAAAAAAAACACAGATTAAATCCAACAGTAATTAAATAAGAATCAAGTGGGAAAATCTTTATCGATTAAACTTTATTTGCTATTTATTTAGTTTTAAATTTTAAATTGTTTTGCTTTCTTTTAACACTTCTGTTTATTATATATATATATATATATATATATATATATATATATATATATATATATATATATATTACAAATTTGGGTATATAATCTTTATTTTCAGTTATAAATTAATGACATTTGGAAAAACTTTCATGAAAACATGTTTCGAAAAAAAGAAAGATCAAAGATGAAAAAATGTGTTGCATGTTTATGTATTTGTGTGTGTTTCAGATAATGAAATTTCATATTTTTTTCAAGTTGGCAGAAAAAGAAAGAAATGAGTAACTTTTTAAAAAATTGTACAACATTTTGTTCTCTACCTTAAGTGTCCAAATAGGCGAAATGCATAGTCGGATGTTTTTTTCAAAATACACTTTCATGAATGTTTTTCTAAATGTCTTTAATTTAATTTAATTTTTAATTTATATATATATATATATATATATATATAGAATTAATACAAATATAAAGTTTGTCAACTGATTTGTGCTGCCTTCAGCATCCCACCATTTATAGACAGACCCTCCAACAATCACTTCATCTACAGGGGATATACAGTTTTCCTTGAAGACAACTGACACAGCACTACAGTTAAGGGCTAAGCTTTTTATTATATTTTCCTTGCATTCATACAAGGGATTTCTTTTTAGGATATACAGTGCTGCGCAAAAGTAAGTTAGCTTATGTAAGAACTGTCTAAATCATCTGTAGGTCCAAGTGATATTTAGCCCCCCCCCACACACACACACGAGGGTTAAATATGGCACAAGGCCGGGTTTAATGTGGGATTTCCGAGCCCATAGGCTCGGCCAAAAATATTCCCTCTTTCAACCCACATAAGCTGTAGGTCCAAGTACTTCCAGCAAATCTATTAGTCATTATCAAGGATGTTTTTTGTGTGTCTGAATATGCAGATTTTTTTCTTTATAGCAATAGGAATGTTTTAATTTCTAATCACAATCAGCACTTCAGGGCTGTGTTCATAACTGATATTATTGAGAGTTGATTTTTTCTTTTTTGTTGTTAATGCTTCCATTATCTTTAACTGTTTTTTTGCATTCAGGTGAGTTCATTATGTTTGTGTTCTCTACAAATATGTTGTGAGCTCGAGTTTCCATCTATATCTGGGAAAGATGTATACCAAAAGAGAAATGGCATCATAAACTTATAAACTGTAGCATTTGTTGGAGGAAACAGATTTAGCCTCAGCCCAGGCACCTTGGCCCAGGCTAGAAAAGCAACCACTTGCTTAGGCTAATGTAAACAAATGAATAGCCACTCTCATCACTGTATCGTCATTAAATGGCTGTCATGTGACTAATGTGACTTATCTCCACCAAAGGGAGATAATTGACTTTTGTATCCCTACAATGGTATGTGTTGGGTATAAATATTGGTTGCCTACAGCATTTGGTTTAACATTAACTTACCAGATAACTCAAATTTACATATAAGAGGTATTTTTGTATTCTTAAAAAAACAGTGTAAATTATATATTATCAAATATGGTTACTTACACAATACTCATGGAGTTTTTATGATCATTTAACATGCTGAGCGTTCTTTTTCTCCTTACCAAATAAAAATTTTCTTTCTATCTTAACCTCTCTTTGGGGACATTTTCAGAATAACATATATCTTACAAATTAACCACTTTGAATTAAAAGAAAAAAATTTCCTACCTGTTTCATGTTCCATTCTATGAAATAATGAATACTAGAAAATTTTTAAAAAATTAACAATGTCTCTTAAACAATTTTGAGGATAAAGTGAATTGTAAAAAACACAATTTATTAATATTTCATTGATGTGTAGATGTTATAATATCTAACAGCATGAAAAATGGAATTGGTATGCCAGGTTCAAATTCCAACTGTGCTACTCAATAAACATCTCGTCCAAGAACAATAATTGTTTGCATTTATTTTGGCAGCATCATCAACTTGTATGTGAAAAATATCTCTACATCAAATTGACCACAGTCAGATATCAATGATTCATCTTTTCCATACATTATGGTCTTCCATTGCAGTTTGGCTTCTTTAATAAGTAGCAATCTTCAATCTGTTAGTCAATGACAGTACATGCTGTTCTCCCACAAGATTGTTTCCCTTGCATTGGTACCCAGAGTAAAACTGATACCTATATTTTATAAATTTAAGCACAGTACTAGATTGGCAGTTAGGTCTCATCCTTTTACAGTTGAAATGGCTAGATATAACCATAAGTTCTATGCAAACCATGGTTAATTTGCAGTATAAGCACCAAAAGCCCACAGTAAAAAAAAATGTTTCATTATGGTGTGAAATTGCCTGATCATTTCGAAAATGACATTAAAAGTTTGTGCTTTGTTACCATTTAGGAGTTATGAATAATGTAAGTTCAACTTCTTTTGTGTCGCATTGATGGAACAACTGCTATTACTGGCTTTGTTTGCATATGTTCGCCTTGAGCAGTCATGCATGGAAGCTTCACTTGTCTTGATTACTGCACAGTGCACAAAGTTTAAAATGAATGCACAATTCCAAATATAGCAGTAAAAATGAAAGAACGAAAAATAAAATGAAAATTACGTGCCAGAAAGGGTAAAAAAATTGAAGTTTTCTTTTTTTTCAACTATGTTTTATTTTTTTTCAAATTGTGTTGGGAAAGTTTCCTTAAAATCTGACAATTAAAATAAGATAGAAATTACATGCCTGACAAAAGGTAAAAAAAATGGTGTTTTCCTTTTTTCAACAATGTTTTCTTTTTTTGGGAGGGTAGGGAGAGAAGGGTTCACCCATGACATTATATTTATTTAGAAAAGCTTTCAATAGTTTCTATAACCAATTTAATAAAAAAAAGAATTTATACCAATTAAATGAAAACTATTCATTTAAAGCTTCATTTTAAAAAAACTTTTGCAAAAACTGCACAGTAATCAAGACATGTAAGAAGATACGAAAAGCATTAAAGGGTTGTTAACTAAGGAAGCTTCCACACATTACTACTCAAGGCAAACGTGTGTAAACAATGCCAGTAAAAGTGATCAGACGACATGAAATAGATTGAATTTACAGTGTCGATAAATCCTAAATGGTAATCAAGCACAAACTTTTATTGTCATTTTTTAAATAATCAGGCAATTTCACACCATAATGGAATATTTTCATTACCGTGAGCTTTTGGTGCTTATACTGTAAATTAACCCAAACAGTTTCTTCTATCACATTTCTCCTTTATGGAACTCTCTTGTGTTTTTTTTTTGCTTTCCAGTCAACTTTGATCTTCAAAAATTTAAATGCAATGTCAATTGCTAATTTCTGTCTTCTTAATTCTTGTTCTTTTATTGATGTTTCTTAATAATGATTTTTTTCTTTTCTCTCACACTCAGTAAGTTCTTGTGTCTTAGTAGCTTTATTGCTTTGCTTGGGGTGAAATGATTAAATAAAAAAAGACAGATTGGTTATCAGGCCATATTCTTTTCCATTTTCAACTGATCATTCTAAACATACAGATGGGTATCTTCAGTGCTTGGAAGATTTTTTAACACTAATCAAGTCACTGGTTTACTCATAAAAAATAGAGAAAAGTTTATTTGGAAATAATTTTTGTAGTGGTGTTCCTTAGACCTCTCTCCAGGTGAGACATTTCTCAGAATCAAAAATTCATTTTTTTTTATCATTTCAGAAGTAGGTGTCCTGTTCATTATAAGAATAGAGCATAAAATCAATCTCTGTTTATAAGGATATAAATGTTTTAGGTTTTCACCTAAGACATTTGGGTTTTTCTATAAAAATATTCAACCTTCTTGTTATGAGGATATAAGAAATTTTCTTTCCTCATAGGTTACACATTTAGATAACTTCCTATTAACCTTTTTATCATGTTTGTGTGTATCCAAAGTTCAACTAGATTTGCTTCCTTATTTCTGTCAGGGCACCCATCAACATCCTTCGAGGCCCAGTTCTGCACTTGGTGACTTTGAGGTCACATTCTAGTCAATGCTCACAGCTACTAAGTTTTTTTGTCATTCTGAAGTAATACTGAGTACAAAACTTATTTTGGTATCTTTGAGCATGAACGCTATACATATTGTGAATACCACAGATTAACTCTTCTTAGATCAAGGTTCTTGATGGACATTAAATTCAGTTCCTACTTTTGATATATCCTGGTTTGAATCACATACTGCACAAAGACACACACTTTGATCATTCTTCATGATTTAATAAACTTGGTTTTATTTATTCAAATAAATCATATGTAGTCTTATGCTGAAATTACTAACAGTTACTTTAACACAAAAGGGGGATGACATTATTTAAGGGTTCAAATATCAAAGGAAGCATTGAACATATTAATAAATTTAAATTTGCTTACTGAAAAAAAATAGTTTTATATAGTAAATTCTATTAAAAAAATAGAAACAGCATTATAGAAATGTTCAAATATCCATTGTTACAATGAATGTATTCTATTAATTTTATTTATCAAAACATAGAGCCTTATATAGCAATTTCTAATAGCAAAATACATATAGTATTATGAATGTATTGATAAATTTATTTACCAAAAAATAGTCTTATGTAGCAATTTCTAATAAATACAAAAGATAGATGGCATTATGCAAGCAGTTCAAATATACAAATTAGCAGTAAATAGTTTTCAAAATAGAAAAGTAATTCACCTTATGGTTGAAAGATTTCTGTCTTCTTTAGTCTCATTCTTTTATTGATATTGTTTCTTAATAATGATTTTTTCCATTCTCTCACAGTCTGCTCCAACACCTGAACTTAATATTTGAAGCTTGGTAAAAGCTCTGATTTCAAATCCTAAATAGACAGGCCCTTTCTAATTGAAACAATAATGCAACACAATCTTTTCCTTCGTATTTTCCTCCTTCCCAATTGACAATTTGATTAGTAAATATCAGTTACATAATAATACTGCAATTATATATATGATTAAATAATCATCATCATCATCATCATCATCATCATCAACAACATCATCATCATCATCATCATCATCCTCCTCCTCCTGCTCCTCCTCCAAATGAGGATACACCAACTGAAATCAGATGTTGATAAGCTGTATGTACCAAGAGTTTTAGGAAATGGTGTTCTAATCCAACTTGAATTAACTCTAAAACCTACAACAATTGGATTGGAAGCCTACCTCACAAAAACCAATGATCCTCTTCTACAAATAGTAAAACACCAAATCCACACCATTGACAAAGAAACTGTACTGTACTCTTCAAGAAACAGCTTAATATACCTGAAATCCTACCAACAAAAAACAAAATAAATACCATCTCTGCCACCTGAGTAAAGCAGAAAGCAAAACAACTTGGCCAAATAAAATTACAATGGAACTGGGAGAACAAGGCATTGCATGGCAAATACATTAAAAGAACAAAAGAAGCAGATGTGGACCAATAGAAAACACATCAGTGACTGAAGAGCACCATGAGAACAGAAGGTTTAATTACTGCAGCTCAGGAACAAAGCCTCGCAACCAGATCCTATCACTGTCACATAATCAAGAATGGAAATAACTCGAAATTCAGGATATGCAGAAAATATGATGAAACTGTTGACCATATTATCTCAGGATGTCCATAAACTGGCAAAAAATAAATATACCCAGAGACATAACAAATTAGTAACATATGTTCACTGGAAGATATGCAAGAAGCACAAAATCAAAACCACTGAGAGATGGTATGAGCACCAACAAGACACAGTTGCCCAAAATAACAATGTAACTATCCTCTGGGACATGCCAATCCAAACTGACAGGGAAATAAAAGACAACAAACATGATATTATCATAAAAGACAAGAAATTCAGGAAGTGTATGTTTATTGATATAGCAGTACCATATGAGAGAAACACCTCCATAAAAATTCTCGAGAAATTGTCCAATTACAAGGACCTGAAGATCAAGATTAACAGGATGTGGGGAATGAAGACTGAGACTGTACCAATGGTAATCGGAGCTCTGGGTCTTATGAGGAAAGAATGGACAATTTTACTAACAGTGTCCCAGATAACATCAACATATATGTTGCCCAGAAAATCGCCCTACTAGGAACATCCCATATTCTAAGAAAAGTGACAATTCTCCTATATGGTCTAAGGACCATAGTTTGGACCCAGCTCTACAAGATACAAAGCAGGAAACATAACACATAAATAATAATAATAATAATAATAATAATAATAATAATAGTAACAATAATAATAATCAATAATCAAAAACCACAAAAACAGAAAGTTTTCAATTTCTCCTTTCTTTCATGAACATCACTTTAGTCTGATGAAATCCTAAAGTACAAAATTCCTCATGTGAAAATTTTTCCTCTTTGTCATTAATTTTCCTAATATTTGTATGTATTCTATACTAATATAGTTTTTGATATGTCTACTTTTAAAGCAATAATAAAATTTTGACTTCCCCATAAATTATTTCTTGATACCTTTTTATCACAATTGTTTAGGACTGAAATTTTATTTATTTACTGTAAAATGGTAAATTGAAAAATTTAAGAAAAAAATAAACAATGACAAAAATCACATGATTAAGGCCAGAGCGTACAATGTCTGAAACATTGTAAATGTGACAATGAACATAAAGACAATTGTCCGAATAATGTAAATAGTGTAAATAGTTACAATAACTCATCTCAGAAATATAGAGAGATGACAAAAATGTTGTTAATCTATTGCCATTCCTTGCTCTTCAGAGCTCAATTGAGGGCAAAAAACATTTGTCCACAATTAATAAAATTAAGGAGACAAATTACCAGAGATTAATGGTCATAAACAGGTAACATCGAAACCCAGTAGCACTAACTCTGACAGCTTACAGAGAAGATGGAGCATTTTTTAAAGCAATAATTACAAGTAAATAAAAAATAGGGAATGGATTTCTTTCATTTTCTTTATCTGTAATAAGTGATCCTTTCTTTAGACTGTTTTTGAAATCACTGATAACAACTTAAAAATATATTTTCTAAACCACCATACTCTATACAATGCTTGACTGTAGGCATTTCAGATTGCATTCCCACCTAAGTTCCCATCCTTGCTAAGAACATTAATCAACTCTAAACAAACAAAATAATTCAGCCTATAAAGCTCTTGACACTTCAAGGTTAATAAAAGCTGTAGTTTACTGTCCGTTTAGGTGGGGTTAGTTCAAATTTATTTACCTACCAATGCACAATTTCTCATTTGTTTTAATCCAGAATAGAGCCTTTAATCTCATGCTTTAATCTTATTGATTTTAATCAAGACAAACACACTTTTTAAGCATTACATTAGTTATGAGATCAAGGCATAGAAATCCATTATGCTCAAATTTGATTGGACAAAAGATTTTTCCCTGTTACTCACCTTTGACTTTCAAAATGCTGCCAGCTATTTTTTTAGTTGTTGATTGTTAGACAAATAGGCTGGAGCAGGCAGATATAATCGGAAACAATTAAACATAGTGAAGGGAGATGAGGAATCACACTGATTTGTCTTCAAGTAAAAACAGATCCAATGATGATATTTAAAGTTCTTTAGAATCTTTTAATATTATAGATTTTTTGTCAAAGCAGGAATTACTTCTTTTGTTTTCAATTAAAAATCATCTGATCATGATAAGAAAATATGCTAAAATATTAAGAAAAAAATTTAATTAATACACTGATACTGGGAGAGAAAAATTGGCAAAGATTTCTCTCAAGGTTTATATGAGAATAAAACAGATAAAAAAAAGAATGTATTTTTATATATTTAATATCCATAGATTACTCCCTCTATGGTGAATTCAGGGTGAATGTAAGTGTGTGTGTATGTGTGTGTGTGTATGTGTGTTTCTAAATCTTATAATAGTATAACAATAGAATATAAGTGTGCATGATTATGTGAGTTTGTGTGTGAATATGTTTTTGTGTGTGTGTTTTCTAAAATTTATATTACTTTGACAATAGAATGTGTTTGTATTTATGCAAGTGTGTGTATGTGTGAAAGTGTGTGTTTGTGAGAGAGTGTGTGAGTGTGCATATGTGAGTGTGTGTGTGTTTCTAAAACTTATACTAATATATCAATAGAATGTGAGTGTCTGTGTCTGAGTGCATATGTGTGAGTGTGTGTTTTTCTGAAAAGTACACTACTATGACAATAGAATGTAAGTGTGTGTTTATTAGTATAACAGAGTGTGTGTTTGAGTGTGTGTGTCTGTGTCTGTGTGAGCGTGTGTGTTTCTGAAAAGTACACTACTATGACAATAGAATGTAAATATGTCTGTGTGTGTCTACAATCCTTACCTTCATATGGCACTAGACTGTGTGTGTGAGGGGGGGATGTTTCTAAAACTTGCATTAGTATGACAATAAAATATAAGTGTATGTGTGTGTGTCTACAAAGCTTACCTTCATGGCACTACACTGTAAGTGTGCATGTGTGTATTGCATGTGTGTGTATGTATGTGTGTGTTTACAAAGCTTACCAAGTGTGTGTGTGTGTGTTTCAAAATCTTACAGTGGTATGACAACAGAATGTATACATGAGTTTACAAAGCTTACATTCATATGGCAGTAGAATGTAAGCACATGTATACACATGTTTACAAAGCTTACATTAGTATGACAATAAAATGTAAGTGTGCGTGTGTGCATGTTTATTTACAAAGTTTACATTAGTATGACAATAGAATGTATGTGTGTGTGCATGCCCTGAGTAATAGAATCATCAAATAAAAATGCCCACATCAGTATTCTTCTTAAACACTATATTACAAGAGATTCATAGTCTCATGGATTAAAATGTGTTAAACATATCTAGTTCCCTTGCAGCTCTGGGTTCAATCCCTGGATCAGGTGGTGCTGAAAATCATATATTCTGGTTCAGTGGAAAAAAATAGACAAGTGAAACAAAAGCAAATAGAATTTACTGATGTGAGTTATCTCCCTTATGGATTAACTGATATGAGTTATCTCCCTTATGCATTAACTGACATGAGTTATCTGCCCTAAGCATGAAAAGCAGAAAGAGAACAGTCCATCCCTGGCAATTAAAGAGTTTCATTCAAAATTTCAAAGAGGTTACCAAGTACAACAGACACCTGAAGACAGCGAGAGGGTACAATGGCCAAAATATTGTGAGCATAGCAACCAAGATAAGCATAATGGTTCAAATAGAAATACATATAATAATTCCTTACCTCAAAGATTCTGACATAAGTTATTTCATTTTTCATCTATTTTACATCCTTAATTTCTAAACTTCAAAATACAATAAAGAATGCATTTAACTCACATTGAAATTTCATTAAATCTCTTTGTAATCCAAATCCATTCCAAATTCAGATCCTTCTCACTCCTGTTGGGGACCCCTTCCCTAGTTGACCACCACTTTCTATCTCTGGCTATACTGGGTCATGTGGGGGTCAGGGTATTGGGCCAGATCATTCTTTTTTTTTTTTTCCACTGCCTTGGTGCTCACTCTGTAGCTCAAATAGTTCAACTATTGTCTCTGAGATGAGAAACATGGCTAGCTCATCTACATTTGCCCTTTTTTATTGTCTTTATAATGTCCTTCATTCTGCTGTTAAATCCAGATGTTGATCTTCCTGCCATGTAAGATTTGCTCTATTTTAAATGTAAATTTGCTCCACTTCTTTTTAAATTTAAATTTAATTTCAGTAAATTAAAAATCCCCAGTTTAATTACCTTTACATATTTTCATGCTGTTTTTTTTGTTTTGTTTTTTACATTTCAATTAAATAAATTAAGTTTTTTAAAAATTTCTGCTGAAAACAAAAAAACAATTTTCTATCAATATTTTTCAAATAAATTGTCTTTAATTTTAAGAAGAATTCCAAATATTCCATTCCAAATATTGATCAGGTAACTAAAGAAATTCTTTGTATACATGATTCTGGTAGCAAAGTTTGGCTGATCCATTTTTTGGCTCTGGTTACAGTTAGAAAGAAAAATGAAAAAAATACTTATTTCTCCAGAAAACAGTGTCCAAAAATGGTCACTAATATTCCAATCAGATCAGAAAGTAACAAAGATGAAACCATTACCATCACCAATGTATGCCAATAATTCTAATCTATACATGGGAGATTTGTTCATCAATTCCTTTGCCAAGCAAAGAAAGCTATATTCCTAAAATCAATATAAACCTGACTTATACATCTAGTCAAATCTAAAAGAATCTGATATAAGCTGTTACTTTTTGTTTTCCAACTCTAGCAGTTTTCTCTCTTCAGTTATCTAGAGCACATCCCAGAGACGTTGTGTGCATTTCTCTCTCTACATCTGATCTTCTATGTTAGATTTTTTTTCCATCCTTTTTTGTTATGGCTTTCTTTTCCAATTTAAAAAAAAAATTTTTTTTTCCTCTTATGGAATCTACATTGGATGAAAGATGGTTTAGCTGAAACATTACGATGACATCAAAGAGTTCAGATGCATTCGGGCAAAATTTGAAACCCTTTTGATTTCTTTATTGTTTAAATAAAATTAAAAAAACAAACAGTTTAATAGTGAAATAAAACAATGCACTTACTACATATTAAGTAAATATTTTCTTTTCACTATTCTTGGCTTGTCACTAGAAATGAACCAATTATACAGTTTACATTGTTTTTTTTTTTTAAAATATGTGAGTGAATTGTTCTTATGTGAAGCTAAAAGCAAATGAGGGTGTATAATAAACACTGCAACCTGAAATCATTTTTTTCAAATATTAGTGTAAAGTAAGCACTTCAGGCCATATAAATGAAATTTTTATCATAAAATTTTCTAAAAGTTAATGCCTGGGTAAAATTTACCATGCAAATTCATTGTAAATTTATCTTACTATGTTAGCAAAAACTAAATGTGCATATACCACATAATTTCTTAAAATTTAAAAAATAAAATTATATGCTGAAAAGCACTTCAGATTACAATTTTCAAATTTTTCACATGTTTTTAACTTTTAAGAGATCACGTGGTATGAGCTTTTATATTGATTTAGGTAATGGGGATCAATTTAAAATCAATTTACATAGCAAACTGAACCCACATTAACTTTTATAATATTTAATGAATTTCTTTTTCTTTTTTGGAATATTTAAGGCTTGGAGAGCTTAATCTATATTAATATGAGAAAAAATCTGAAAGAAATTATCATTTCTGGTCACTTTGTCTTTTGTAGCCAGTTTTATCTTTTGTTGATAATCTCTACAGATATTAATCGCTTAAGATGAGGATTATAAAATTATCAAATTAATGTTTGTTTCTCGAGATACAAACAAAGGTAGAAAATCTTCATGGAATCTTTCTGTTTTTTAAAGATCCTTCTCCTTGCCGTGTCACTCCTTGAATGGAATGCAGGCACATTTACGAAAAACAAAGATAAGGAAACAACTAAGAATCGGAGACACTCATGGAATTCTTTGAAAAATATTGGTAGGTTCCTGAAAAGATGCTATCACCGTCTTTTGTTCCTAAAAGATAATATCAAAATTTGGCCGTTTTTTTTTTCTTGTACTGCATTAAAAGTAATAACCTGTCCGAACTCATATTGTCACATAAATAAGGAGAAAATTTTAACTTTCAGATCTCAGAATAAAAACACAAAATCTGAAAATCCATTCAGGCTAATATCCTCATCTCTAGTACTTTTTGTCCCAAACTTTAAGCAGGTGATGTACTTTATATATAGTAGATTATGAACCTGGAAAAGAAACGTACACGCATATAAGGAAATTCACAATAACTTTCATACATTTTTTTGGCTGATAATAAGCTTTTATTTTAATGAACAGAAATATTAGAAGAGTCATTTCATGGTGATGGATAGGTGATGTTCATCATCAATTTACAAATGATTGAAGACTACTTGGATATAAAATCCATGAACATTACACAAACATATATATATATATATATATATATATGGATTTTTTTATTTATTAACCCAACAGATCTTATCACTTAAATAAATAAAAAAAATCCATTACATCTTTAGAAATTACTTTGTTTATACAAAACTAAGCAGATATGATTGCTTCAAGAATCTTTGAAGAAAGTTACACTTAAAGGGCACTATTTGGCTTTGCTTGATTGGCAAGTCCCTTCATAGCCAAGTTGATCTAAAGCATATTAGATCTAATGATGGTTAATGTTGGTGGGGGGGGTAACAAACCTGCTAAGTGGGATGCAGGTTAGTATCCTGCTGGAGTGCACATTTTTTCTTTAATAAGATTTCTCGAATATTCAGGTCAGTAGACAAAAATAAATAAATATACTTATTAATAAATAAGCAGAGTGTCTTCTTAAATATGGATACCCACTAAAAATAGTCTAAGTGATAAAATATATATATTGGTTCTCTGTATATATTGACAGCTTTCAAAATCTCTTTAGGACTGTGTTGCAGCTGGTTAGTCTCGCTCTCAATGTTTCTTTAAACATAGTTCAGGGTGTTCACATCAGGAGATTTTTTTATATATACTAATGTTCACTCAATGCAAGGCTCAAGAGCCACTCAAGATCGAAGGTTATTGAATGAGGTATGTCCCATGAACATAAAAGAAGGAAGTAAAGATTATGAGAACATGGAGGATAGATAGCAATTGACCCTACAATTGAAGAGATTAAGATCATAGTGTTCAGGGAAGCATCAAAGTCAGTTCCATATCTTAGGAAGAAGCTGACTGAGTGAAACATCTTTTTTTACCAATGGAATACATGGGGAATGAGGGCAATTCAACCCTGTGTATGTAACAAAGCAGGTATTTGCTGTAAAGGTCTGTCCTGATGGCACTAAAGAATGGGGCTTGTCTGAACAACTACCATAGAAGTAGTGATAGCATGGTGATAGACTTGGTGTCTTATCAAGTGATGGTGTTGAATGTAGACCTACAAAAGTAGCCATTTTGTTTCAACACTTCTGGTGTCCTACAAAGTGATGGTGTTGAATGTAGACCTACAAAAATAGCTATTTCACTAGTAAAAAAATTTAACTCTCAGATGAACACAGCAATTTTGTCTTCAAAAATGATGAACACTACTATATTTGTCTTGAAAAAACAACACTCTGATGATGACATTGTACTAATGTCAAAACTAATCAGAATAAATAATATGTATCAACATCATAATTTTCTCTCTTCCTTTAATAATTACACCAAAAAGCTTGTCCATGAAAATGAAAGGATCCACTTGAAAATAAGTAGACAAAACTTGTTTAAGTTATTCAATAAAACATGTCACAATTAAAATACATTGCCAAAATATATGCAATATATATATATATATATATATATATATATATCCCTCCAGCTATGGGTAAAAATAGCAGGACAGACTAGGTTTTATAGCCTTGGATGGCAACTGGTCTAGGAGAAGGACAACTCTGAATTCAAAACCTGCGAAGGGTCGTTTGGGAACCTTGTGGCATTCGGTGCACCAGGTCTCTGTATTTGTCCCTTCAAAAAGTGTGGATGATCCTGCACGAGGCCTTCGCCACTATAATCAAATCTTATGTGCCGGTGTCAGGCTGTCGGCTTCCTGGAAACTGATCTGCTTGACCCTCATACGTCGAATCTCGACGGGAGAGTCGATTATATATATATATTTGTGTTTGCATTATAAGTTGATATGGCCATATGTAAATTAATCCCTAAAATCCTCCTGAGTAGTTATTTCTGGTTATATTCACTTTCACTGGAAACGTGGCCATCTCACAAAAAGACGTGATTTCCTTTCAACTCTCAATTTCAGGAGCGGAAAATGAATTGATATGACTCATTAAATCAATCGTAATATAAAAGTATCTTGAAAGTTTTACCCAAATTAATTAATACTAATTTTATTGTAAAAACATTGACTTGAATAATAAAGTCTTCCATAGGGTATGAATATTTATTTTATAATACTATATTTGTTACATTACATATTAATGTGACAAGGGTACTTCAATGTGGTGTATTGGTTAGCAAGCTTGTCTCGCTAGATCAATTATGACTGAATAGTGACTTTGATTCTCACTGGGTACCCCATACTTTTGGCCTTGTGCCACACCTAAGCTTCGTCAGATGGTTAACAATGATGGTACTAAACAATTTTATTCAAAACTGTGATTAATGAAACACTACTGCAGTTTCTGTTTTTGGAAAAATTTCCATAAAAGATAAAAAAGAAAAAGGAAAGAAGATAAAAAAATCAATAAAAAAGGCAAGAGGAAAGAAAAAGGAAAAGAAAAGAAAATCAAGAGAAAGCATAGGAAATTAACCCTACTACCAAGAAAAAAAAAAGAAAGGCAGGAGAAATAGAGAAGTATATTCAAAATTACCCAGATTCATAAAAAGAGGAAAGTTAAGAAGATAGGAAATAGAAAGATGTTGATACGAATTAAACCAATGAAATTCTGTTGAATCAGAGAATTCAAATTTAAATGGAAACACGGCGTGAATGGACACTGTATCGACATGTTGCATTTACAATTCTATGACATTTGTATATGAAGTCATATATTCAAACAAAATTATCCACAGGATGTAAAAAAGGACACTTTAAGAAGCAATACAATACTTAACAAAACCCAATTTACAATATAAATTAGAATACAAAATAAGTTTTAATCTTTTATATTATTATATTTATTATAAAGTATTATTTTAAAAAAGT
>CAHIKZ030001463.1:310000-467500 GCA_903632075.3 Acanthosepion pharaonis | reverse complement strand
GTCATTTGACCTTACATGCTATATCTTTTAGCTACAGAGAAGCATCTGGTTTGGTTTATTGGTTTGTTGCATTTTACAGCATATCAACCTCAATGGGTAATTTAATGCCAACAAAGTTTTTATTGCTGGTAATATTTTGTTTTATCAAAAATCTATTTCCAGTAATAATTTTTTCCTTCAAAAATGTATTGCTGGTAATAATTTTTTTTTCAGAAAAAGTATTGCTGGAAATATTTTTTCAAAAATGTAGTGTTGGTAATATTTTTTTTTCAAAAATGTATTGCTGGTAATAGTATTTTTTTTTTTTACAAAGTATTCCTTGTATTAAAACCCATTTTTATCCCAGTTTCGGGGTTAACTATTTGCCCATAGCTGGGACCCTAACAGGTGCTACCACTCCAGGTCAGGGTGGACTTGGGAACACCAGCAATTAAAAGGTGGTTCCAGGCTCCTCAAAACCTCCTGATCAGTGGCCTTGCTGCTGGATGTAGTTTATCGTCTTACTCAAGATGCGGAATTAGTTTATCGTCATACTCAGGACAGAGAAGCATCTGGTTTGCAAAATCCAAATTACAGTTTATAAACACACAATCTTTGATGATTTTTCTCAATCAAATCATATTTATTTAATATTTTCCTAGACTATGAGCAGCATATTTACAAATACATTTGATGAGAATGGGCACTGATCATTTAAACATTCCATACTGCATTCCAAATGAATTTACCAATAGAAGACAACAATCCTGCTTTCCCTTCTAATGTCAATGTACTGATGATGAGGTAGGGGGGTGCTATGCTGATGACATAGGTGTTCATAGTTGGGATAAGAATGATCTTGAACAGAAAAACAACATCCTGTACCAAGTGTTCCAAGAAATAGGACTCAAGATAAACCTTTCCAAAACAGAAACTATGATCTGGAATTGTAATGAAAGCAGTGATGGTGCCTACCCTGAATCCATCATCAAAATTCAGGAGGTGGAATTAGTAAATACTAAACACTTTCAGTTTGTTATAACTTATCCATGAATCAGTTATAACAATTTTTTTTTAATTATTTCACCAGAAGGTGTGAAAACCACTAGTGTGCAGGCAGTGAAAATGAAAGAAAAGACTGAGAATAGGGAGGATTTTGGAAAGGACAAAAGATGAATGGTATTCAAAAAGACAGAATATGGTGTTTGATGTTACATTTAAATCTTGGAAGATTGTAGTTATTAAAGAAGCAAGGAAATGGAAGGTAGTTTCACAGATTGGAAGTGCAAAAAAGAAACTGCTGGAGTAGAAGTGTTGGTTGCATTTAGCTATTTCATCAGTAAAAGGGTGAGCACCTAGATGCCAATCTAGTAGCACTCTTAAATTCATGTAGTTAATAGAGGAGAAAGGGAAATTGAACATTGAATAGATTGTGTCAGAGATAGTTTTGCCCAACACTGCAAATTACTACAAAACCAAAACATTAACCTGAAAACTCATTATGTTCTTAAATGGTCTTGTCAAATCGAGACTTTCATAAGCATGTTATACATAGTATCAAACCCATTCAGAAGTATCTAAACTGCCAGCTCTATACAAATGATTTCTCAAATCAATTTGAAAAAATGACTGAAGCCTGGGAGTCTTGGTAAAGAGTGTCTTCTTTTTGAAGTGACACTACAGAATCATGACCAAAGAATTACCAAATAACTGAAAACATATCACTTGAGGACTACAAACAGCAGCAACAACTAAAATGGATAGCACATGTAACTCAAGGGAAAATAATTGCATAATCAAGATGTTGACATTAACACCATTTAAAATAAATGCTTCAGAAGGAAATCTCCATCAATACCAGAAAGTGTGATAAAAGCTACTGGACTTCAGAAGCCTATTTTCTTGAAAAGAGGAAGATTTTATAAATTTCAACCAAAAGCAATACTGGCTGCTTGGTCAATGAATGTCAAATGTTTCCTTGTAGGAAAATGACTAATATCACCATTACCATTTGCAAAATAAAATCCTTTAACTTAAAAAAAATTACTGAAAGATGAAATTTTTTCAACATCACTAGGCATAAAATGCTCTGTCATCCACTACACAGCATTAACAAAAATATGGTAACTTGTTTTCTGGCACTGAAAGATCATAAAATGTACTGAGAAAAGCCTACTGCTAATCACTCTTGATTTGGGGGTAAAATTAACAAAGGTAATTAATTTACCAAGGTAGCCACAAAGTTTTGCATGCCAATTTATATATGAAGCCATTTTGAATATGTCTAAACCCAGTTGTAAGGCTTTGATATAACATAACCATTCAGAAGAGACCTTTCTGCATATGTGCAAACAGACACTCTCCTGTGGGGTTACTCAAAGGGAATTTGTTTTGTGACCATCACATTCACAATGACCAGGCAAGTACATGTCATTTGTGCCTAATGCTGGCCTTTCTGTTTTGGGCAAAACATGCTTAATTGATATTGTTGGAAAAATTTTTATTGTACCCCTAACACTTGCATTTTATCTTATAATACATTAGTTCTAAAAAGTCTCATCAATACATTAAAATATTATATCAAAAAAATATTAACAAAATTGTGTAAATGTTAGCTCAAAATGGTGAGATAAGCCATTTCCATAGAGGAAACATTCAACATTCATTGACTCTGAACAATTGGTTGAAATTTATAAAGTCTTTCTCTTAAAACAGTTTCTAAAGAAAATAGATTTCTCAAGTCCACTAACTGTTATTGCTCTTTCCAGTATTGATGGGAGTTTCCTTCCTAACCTTTTGTTTTTGGTAATGTAGAAAGTTAACAGCTTTAATCATAGAGTTAAATAAAATAACACTTCTATTATAATTGTGATTGTTACTCTTTATGTTAGTTCACACAACTGCCAATACCTCATAAATAATGGACTATTCCATTTTGATTGCATAGATAGAGAAGAAAAGACACTATTATGTTTTTAATAAGAAAATGAAAGAAAGAAATAAAGGAAGATAGAAGTGGTTAACAGCTGTTTCAGTGAAATGGAAAAGTTATCAATTTCAAATCTTTTCATTTTGTAACCACTTCTTAAAATAACGACCATCATTCATATTCATGATTGTTATTGCAATGTTTTGTTAAAATTGTTAAGCTGAAATTTTTAACAATGCAATAGGGGAATTTCTACAGATATTTTATTATCGTAGAACTTGCTATGAGATTATTCAATCAGTAATTTAAGAATTAAGATTTATCAGAAAATTAAAATAGAAAAACTGCAATATTTTCACAGGTTAAAACTAGTAAATAATTTTTTTCTTTCAACTCATTTTGTTTCAAGCAAAGGAATTGACTCTGCTTTAAAATAAATCTATCAGCATTCTAATGATTTTTTAACAATTGACACTTACCAATGTAAGCAGTTTCCTAAGTAATTTTGATTGAGTTTTAAAATCCTCATTGATTTTAGGGGCTAAAATTGAGTTCTGACAGTTATCACTTTTTGCTTATTCATTTTCCTTCATTCTCACTTAAAGAATCAGAATTAAAAGTCTAATGGAACCAAACTTGACACATTCTATCATCCTTTATCTGAAAATGAAAAAAAAGAATATTTTTATTTACATTATTTATATATTATTTAATATTAGATAATACTTTTTATTCTTTCACTGCAATATCCACAAATAGGCAACAAATAGAGATTAGCATATCAGTCAGTTATCCTTGTTGCATTTTAAGTGTTATCATCTGATATGTATATTGAATACAACAATTTTCATAGTATTTTAAGATGTAAATGTTGGGGAAACAAAGTGCAGATCCTTGTTACAGAAATAACATCTTGTGATCATGACATTCTGGCTTGTCTCACTAAGTAATCTGGAGTTGTTGAGGCATCTTGATCCTTATAGATGCCTGACTGCCTTTTTGGTCCTATATCAAATCATAAACAAAAGCAGTCCATCATTCTCTGAATTCCTCTCTCTCAGATTTCAAACCATCTCCACTCCCATTGGGTCATCAGACTTCTAAGCAGTAGTTTGCAATATTGGACCAGCCTCCGCATTCTTTAGCAATTCCTCCTCCTGTAAGTTATTCAGTCAAGGTTTAGTTCAGGTTAATAATTGTTACTGTCTACTATTTGCAGGATAGATCTCTTTCTTTACACCTGGAAGTAAATCAGCTTGTTCTGGTCAGTACCAAGGGACACAATTCTTATTTAGATTAAGTGAGATTTCTTGAATATAGACTTTATTCCGACACTTATAAACAAGCAAATATTATCAAAGTTTCACTATATTCAACTTAGCTAGATATAGCCGCTGCCTGGTTTAATGATGATTTACATTTTATAATTCATCTCTTTTTTTAATACAATTGTTATAAATGCATGTATGTTATAAGGAAGGAACAAAGTACCACTGGTGAAGCAAAAAGAAAAAAAGAAAAGACAAGATTTAAGATAAAGTTCTTTGTATTGCCAATATAGAGGATCAAGGCACAATATTTCTTTGTGGTTGAGGGAAGTGACCTGGAGGATGGGGAGAGGCAGTAGGGCCTTGAGTTTATGCATGTCAGGTTGGTTTTTCAAATTCAAACATATCTTTATTGTTTTTAAATTTTATTTTAAAAAAATTGCAAGTCATTGTAAGTATTCTCTGGCAGAAGCAGGGGAATTTGGATCGGTACCCAGGTATTTAGGCTTCCATCTTGCCTCCAGGCTTTTCTTATAGAGAGTTGACTAAATTTTTTTTCTTTTTTACCTTACAGTGAGGTTCACCCTGTACAATGTCCGGGGGCCACTCAAGGTAGAGGGTTACAGAGTAAATTTATGCAGATAAGAGGAGAAGATAACAGTTAACCATAGACATGAACATGTTAAGATTGTAGTGATTGGGGAAACATCCTCTTGGGAGTCAGTTCTACGGTGCAATGGTTCATGGGAAGAAGCTGTTCGAATAGAACTTACTTCTCAACAATGGAATACAAAGGGAATGAGGGTGGTTTGTTTCAATGTGAGCGGCATGGTGGGTCCTAGCCATGAAGGTTAGAGCTGGTAGAATCAAGGAATGCAGTTCAGCCAAGCACTTTCCATGGAAGTAATGATAGAGCAGAGAGAAGCTTGCCACATTCAATCTGTGAGAAAAAGGCTGTAGGGTGAAAAATAATTTGTCACCCACAAGGACTCGGAGACTTTTTTGAACTTTATCAAGACTGGAAAGTGAGGGATGGAAAGCTCCTGACTAAATATGGTAACAGTACTTCATTTTTGGCCTGATCTGGCTCTTATAAAGATAAATGTTAACATGACAGGTACTTACTGGAGCAGTACAGGGAACCGACCATTTTACCTGCATCTTTATATAACAATGCTACAATGTTAGTGACAAGGCAGGTCCTAGCGATGAAGGTGTGACCTGACAGAAGCAAGGAATGTAGTTCATCCAAGCACTTTCAATGGAAGTAGCAATAGAGCAATTAGAGGCTCACCACATCTTGCCTGTGTGAGAGAGGTTGGAGGGTGGAAAATAATTCTTCTTCAACAAGGACTCAGAAACGCTTTTGAAATTTATCAAAACTGGAAAATGAGGACTAGAAAGCTCCCAACCAAATATGACAAGAGTACTTCATTTTAGGCCTGATCTGGCTCTTGTAAAGATAGAGAAGTCAGGTACTTTCTGGATTAGTACAGGAAACTGACCATTTATCCAGTATCTTTATCAATGGATCATATGTTGAAATGAGACAGTATAACCTTTAAAAATGTATCTGTCTATATTTCTGAGATGAAGTATTGTAATTATTTACATTGTCCAGACTGTTGCCCTCGTCTTTATTGCCATATTCACAATGTTTTGGCCATTGTATGCTCCAGCCTTCTTCAGGTGATTGGAATTTCAAACTGAAACCTTTATTTCATCCACTGGGGTAGATTGTTCTATTTCCATGTGCCATGCCTCTTCCAGATGACTTTGTTATCTCCCTTTAACTCAATTCTCCAAGTTTTTGTTCACTGCTGCAGTAGCCAGGTAGTAAACTCACAAATCTTTGGGTCAAGTCACAAGATTCAACCAACACTTTTATCCACTGGGCCATGTGAAATATAGACAGATACTTAAATACCTTAGTAGATCCATCTTAATGAGCCATATAACCAAGCTTATCATCTGAATTCTGATGAATAGAGTATTGAAATAGGACAAGAACATTTTGTTTTAATTAAAGACACTGGAACAAGAAAGGCAATATATATGATCAGAATGATATCAGAGAGAGAGAGAGAGAGAGCAATACATTTGCAGAAGCATGTATTCCTATGTTTCATGTACTATGCAAAAGCATTTGATTATGGTAACGATAATATTAACCATCTCCCTACAAGGAAACATCTGGCATTCATTGGACAAGAAGCTAGTGTTGCTTTCAGTTGAAATTTATAAAATCTTTCTCTTAAAATAATGTTTCTAGTAGTTATTATTGCTCTTTCCAGTATTGATAGGGGTTTCCTTCGTAACTTTTCGTTTGAAGTAGTGTCATTATTTTCTCTTTGCCAAACATCCATTTTAGTTGTTGCTGCTGTTGGTAGTCTTCAAGTGATGTGGTTTCTTTTATTTGGTATAGTTGTTTTCTGTAGTACCGGTCCACAGTGTTCAAAGAAGGATGACCTTTGCCAAAACCCTCTGGCTTTACTCACTCAAAGCCTTTTTTCAGCATTGACCTCATAAAGCAGTTGTATACAACTGACAATTTAGATATTTCTGAGTGGGTTTATTGTTATGCATGACATCTATATGAAGGTTTAGATTTGATAAGGCTATTTGAGAACACGACTCAAGTTTTCAGTTGATGTTTTGGTTTTGTAGCTATTTGCAATGTAGGGTGAAACTAACTCTGCTGCAGCCGATTCTATGTTCATTTTCTTTTTCTCCTATACTAAATTTGTTATAACTGATCCATGTGTCAAGGTCAAAGTCAGACATATTGTAAGAGAAGCTGTAGATCCATGTAGGGGCAAAAACCAAAAGATTCAGGGAGATGTAATAGGATTGGTTTAGCTAATAGGTAATTAGCATAAAGAGAGCTATGACTATAGCTCACAGGTGACTTTGAGTCAGTGTACGTGGAATATGGCTACTAAGTTTGATCATCATAACACATATTCCCAAATTGACCAGCTCTAGCTCATTTAAAAGTTTGGTATATCTTCTCAAATCTTATTCAGAAATTAAAAATTTGAATTGATTTTTAAAATCCATTTTCAAAACAATTGTTTGAAATCAGAAAAATTATGCCAAGTTTGGTTTCTTTCCTATTTTTTCTGCCATGTTAGCATCACCACTTATTCATTCACTAATCCCTTTAATAATTCACTTAATAACATTCTTTATTTGACACTAATAAAGACATTTCTCTGCTATCTATGAAAATATCTATCTTTCAACATGGCTTTTCTTGCAAATTAATCAAATATTTTTCTTCTTGTTGTTGGCTTTATTTACACTTTTCCTGTCATTCCTGGGATACACAAAGTTTTATAGAAAAGCTTTTAATAATTAATAATTGTATTGCCAAATGTCAATGTCTAGACAAATCACTTCCATTTGTTTAAATCATTTCATTAAGGGAGAAGGAATTTTATTTCATTGATTTAATCCCCTGCCTCTTTCATAATATTTCCTTTTACGCACCTTATTGAAAAAATAATAGTTTCAGATTATTATAAACATCTCTTTTTCAAAGTCCAAGGAAACGAAATTCACAAAACTCCATAAATTTTCAAAATGGTAAAAGACAAATTTTAAATGCTTAAAAATTAGTAGTTTTTGTCTTTCATACAAGACTGTTTTTTTACGGAGAGACTAATATCAGTTAATTCATTTCACTAATACAGAGTTAATAATACTTTGGGAGTTAATATACTTTAATTTCTTATTTTTTAATCATAATCACGTCATATTTCCTATCATGTAATATGCATTGGCATATAAAATGTTCTTATAATTTGGCAAAGAAATATTTACAAAAACACTAATAATTTTGAGCTAATGATTCATCCATACTGTTATATCTTTATATATTTGAATATTATTTTATTTATAATTATGATTTAATCTTATTTATTTAATTCTGGGATCATTAAAAGGACTTGGGCATCAAACAGGGGTGTATATGTATTGCCCTAGAACTGGTAACTTATTCAGAGAATAAGATGTAGGATGATTTTAGAGGAGCCTCTTTGGGGAAAAAGTGTGTCTTATTTGACAGGAAACACAGTAGTCCAATTCTGAGGCTTACAGCCACATCACATTGAGGTACTAGTTCCTGTATGATCACTGAAGTTAAGCAATATCATGCCAGGTCAATACCTAGATGAGTGACTGCTTAGGAATACCAGATGCTGTAAGCTTAGATTTGTGGGTAGTGTAATGGATAATGGCTCAGAATTGTTAGTCAAAGAGCCGAGTTCCAATTCCATTTATTTTTGTTATATTCACTTACATGCTAATACCCTTGGGAATGGTATGAATCTACCTCTTCTAAATCCCTCCAGCTATGGGTTAATTAGTAAGACTTTTATCACTAAACCATTATTATCTCCAAAAATAAAATAAATATTGAGTATAAAATATTTAGATTTCATCATCAAATAACATAGAGTTTGAAATGGTGCTTAAATAACTAACCAAGTAATTAATTCTGTCTATTTTTCTATAAGAGAATAAAAATTCGACCATTTTAGAGATAAGTCATTATTGCAATATTTATGGCTGACCACATCCTTTGTGCCACTTTTCTCATTATCACAACGTTATAACTCATCTATTCTATAGGCTTTCTCAGATATAAAATGCACATGGAAAGAAGAGGAGCTTTGTTTTGTCTTTTTAATAATATAGAAAATGGCAGCCCATTGGAAAAATTGTTAAAAAATACATCATCATCATCATCATCATCCACAGTCCTATGACTGGGTGTGGTCATAGGGTTGCTGTGTAGCTGAGAATCTGGCCAGTTCCCTCTACATCACCCAGGTTGGAAGCTGAAAAGCTATTCATTCCTGCATATCATGTCTTGGGCAAGTAGACCTGGCCAAGCCTGTCCATCTCCAGATCAAACTACAGCTGATGTCCTCGAACTTGTATGCTTTTCTTGGTCACAAACACATGGACATTGATTCCATCAAGCGGTGGTACCCCGGCCATTAACTAGAAAACCTTCCATCCAGTGATGCCATGTCATCACAACACTGACTGCATTCATTGTGCTAGATGCCTGTTGATCCTACAAGAAGGTTCATCTGTTCTTTAACAGGTTTTTAATAATGCTGCTTGTTGCTTAACCACTCTCCTCACTAAATCTGGTGGGGAAATTGGTTTAACCACTAATGAAAAGCCTCTTTTTTTCATAGGGATTGTACAACTAAAGATGGCTTAAAAATATATTGGTTGAAATTCAGTGGCAACAACAAAATTATGAAAAAGAATGGGAAAAATGCTTGTAAAAAATGTTTTACCAAATTAAGAAATCTGCTATCTAGCTCATTTAATGGCAGAATAAATTTTGTTAAAGAGTTTTATGCCATTTTTATTACAAGCAGAAATCTGTGAAAAAGAAAATGATCCATAGAACAAAGAATCTTAATAGTGAACATTTTTAACCATTTAAAAAAGAAAAAAAGATATCACTAATAACTCAGGGAAAAGCTAGATAATTTTGGAGGAAATTGTTCAGTAAATATTTAAGTTCAATTTTGTGTCAAAATTAGAAATGTTCAGATTATCTAAAGACAACATTCATGCCATCTCCAGTGGGTAAATTGTCTCCCTGAATGCTAAAAACAGAATGAATAAACCACTTTATTTTGTATACAGTTTCATCTTTGTCACTGAGACAAATGTCAGTCTATATTCCATACATGAATCTTTTTTGCACATCTTCTCTTTCTGCTAATAGCAAGAAGAATCTGTTCAAACCTATTTGCTGTAACAAACCTTTTTAAAAGATATATTTTAATCAGAAATCTATTTCATACAAGGTTAGTTTTTCTTACTGCTGTTATGACTTTATGCATATATACTTACATAAAGGAGCATAAGACAAGGACGTGTCTTCACATGATTTACTTAACCCATACAGCAAAACAATCCTAAAAGAATTGCATGTCCTACCAGGATTTATTATTGGTTGACACAATCTTAACAATATAAGATAAACAGATGACCTCATGTTGATGGCAGACACAGAAAGAAAACTGCAGGAACTCCTAGACATGGTAGTAAAGGAAGGCAGGAAGAAAGAACTAACCATCAGTTGTAATAAGATAGAATATCTGGTCATTAGCAAGAGGGACATCCCAAGATGTGAGTTACAAATTAGAATAGAGAAAATTTAACTATCTGTGAAGTGTTATAACAGACAATAGAAAATGTAATAAAAATCTAAAGGCATATTGGAATAGGGAAACATGACTTCCAAATGCTATACAAAGTATTAAGAAACTGAAAGGTTTTATTAGAAACAAAGAGTGCTTAACTGATCTGTAATATCAATCCTCCTATATGGCAGTGAATGCTCGACAATTTCCTCACAGATGAAGAGAAGACATGAGGCAACAGAGATATGGTTCTACAGAAGGATGCTGAGAATAGTATGGACAGAACATGTGAGCAACAATAAAATTTTAAGGAAAATGGCAATAAGAAGGAAACTTGTACAATCATTTAAAATTTCTGGAACACATAATGAGAAAAGATGGTTTTGAAAATTTGACACTTGCAAAATATATTGAAGACAAAAGGTGCAAAGGAAAACAGCAAGTACAAAAAAAAAGATAACGAAAAAGATAAAAAAGATAACGATTGTTAATTTTATTATAAATGTCTCATCATTTTTTACTTTTAACAAACAGACCTAGTTTTATTTCCAGTAAATTGGTGACCATCTTTAGCAACATGAAAGTCTGTAAGACATATACACATACCCACACAGAGAAAATTTATGATTGTTGATATTCTAAAGAAGACTGACATGATAAAAATCTATAAGTTAGTTGGATATAATTGTAATAAGTCTTATTGCAAGAATTCAATGTTTACAAATATAATGGATGTTTTATCTTTTAAAACTTAGCTAACAAATTTTATGTTCTTTCCTAAATAGATTTTTAATGTTGTGATAAATACCTGATTTACAAGTTTTAATTTTTGACATACAGGTTTAGTTTTATTTTCAGTAAATTGGTAACCCTCTTCAGTGACATTAAAGTCTGTAATTTCTCTTTTAGTAACACACACACAAAATAATTCTTTTAAAAATTTAACTGCAACTCTTAACAAGTCCAAAGAACTTATGACTCATGAAAGCAAGTAATGTTTATTAGGATTATACAGAAAAGCATCCATCTACCACAGGCAAAGACTCCATGTAGGATTTATCTGAGTGTGACTTCCACTTTTCAAACAGTCAGCAAAGTTTTCTTTTAGAATTGCCATCAGCTGCTTCATCACATTCTCTTTAATCTAGTCCACAGTCTGAAATCTTCATTTGAACAGAAATTTTGTCTTTATGAAAAACCAAAAGAGAGAGGTTGACAGACCCAAGTGATGTGATGTTTTGGCAAGAAACACATATTTGGAAATTGGAAATCAGAAGGGACCTTACTTCACATGCATGAAGAAGCACTCTTCCATAAGGATACACAGTCATCAGTGACTTGTCATTGAGTGAACTTGTGTACTGTGGGACCATTACATTTACAATGAGAACAGTCATAGGAAGAGTTCTGGTCTGCCCTTGGCAGGAGACATATCTATCGTACAGTTCCAAAGCCTCCATTCATATTGCCAGCCACCACATTAAGATTAGTAAATGGGTGAGGGGTTGGTGGGAGGAAGGGCTGACATGGCAGGAGTTGTTCTGAATATCACCTACCTACCTACCTACCTACCTACCTACAAGTGCAGCCCTGAATAAAACATCTACATATAATATGGGAAACAGAATTAATGTTCTTATTTCTTGATGAGGAGTTTGTCTTATCATGTTACCTTATGAGCATGCTGTACAGCCTTCCTTAGCTTTCAGTGCACACCAATGAGATCTAAAATCAGAAGACAAGTAATCATTGGCCAGCCATTGGAAAGCTTGGATGCAGATCACATTCTATATTTACAGATAGAGAAAAGTCTAAGTGCTTTTCCTCAAAAATATTTTACATGTTTTTAGAAGTTTAAATCAATTTAGTAGTACCAAATTTTGTTTTGATCTGAAAGACTGTTAAATAAATTTTATGTATCTCTGCTCTTATTATTTTGATTAGTCAAAAAATTGTAAATTAGAATTTAGATTCAATACTTGTTGAACAGAGTGCTTGTGTGGGTAAAAGAAAACACTAAGGAGTGAGAACAGTAAAAGAACAAGAATTAAGAAGAAAAAAGATAACGATTGACATGACATTTAAATTTTTGAAGATCAAAGTTGACTGGAAAGCAAAAAGCCAACAAAGAGTTCCCCAAGCAAGAAGTGCAACCGAAGAAACTGTTAGCATAGAACTTACGGTTACATCTAGGCATTTCAACTACAAAATGATGAAATCTTGCCACCACTCTAGTACTGTGCTTAAATTCATAAAGTCTAAGTACCATAGAGTAAAGTAATATTTATTTTGTTTTAATATCAAAAATGTGGTACATGGCCAAAAGTGGGGATAGGAGAAGGCTGATTTTCTATGTCTTATCTTAAAATTAGCTAGCCACAATTACTCACCCAGACATACCACAGTTTTCCTTACATCAAAACAACACATTCTTACCATTTTTATTACAGTCACCATAATACCTCAAGTCTCTATGTAGTCCTAACTAGTTCCTATATGTACAATTTGTCTATAAAGTTCATCAGAACCATGAAAGTATTTATAGAAAAGGCACAGGAAAGCTACATTATAGTGATGGGAAAGTAACTGAACCTAAGATGCTAGGTCAGGACCAATAACAGTGAAGATTGTTCTTTGGATTTTATCAAGAATTTCTAAATATATAAAAGGAGCACCAAACCATATATATATATATATATATATATATATATAATATATATATATATATTATATATATATAATATTTAAAATATTTTACATTGAACATGGAAATTTCAAAATTTTTTTTATCCTGTCATCAGGCAATGTTCAGTAACTTTTGATGAAAATGATTTACTTTTGAAAACAGAAAACAATATATTTGCTTATTAAAGAGTTAAGTAGAGGTGGGGAACCAGATTTTAAAATCTTATGGGTATGTCTCTTCTGACTAATTAAAAGACAGGTCAAAGCTAACACAGAAAAGTTAAAGATATAGGTTAGATGTTGGAGGTGTTTTGGGGAACCTCATACTTCCAGTTAAGAATATACATTTAAGTTACAAATAAATAATCTAAGAGATATGTATATCTCTAATAATAGGTTAATTTTTGATTTTTAAAAAATTATTTTTATATATTTTAGAACTATCTTAAAGGGGCTTCTGGTATGTTTAAATCATTTTTATATAATTTTGAACTTAAAATACAATAATTTTATTTAATGGGCCTTTATAAATGGCAATATTAGAATTAAAAAATCAAGGAATTAAGTCAATATTAGATGTACCATTATATATATAATAAAATAATGAATATATAATTGTAATATATAGATTTTTTATGAAAAATCCATTAACTATTTTCTAACATGAGCATTGTACAATGCCTAAATATTACAGTCAGTTCATTATGCTGATTTAATAGATTATTATTTTTAGGAAACTTAATAATATGTAGTTTTTCATGTAGACACCGGGGACATGGGTCACTTAAGGACTTACAAATTCTCTTGTTTTTAATAATTTCCATTTTTCTGTGGAGGTTTTATTGATTTCTTTTAAATACCAAAAATATTTGGATAGGGATGTTCAGTTATGGTACATATTGTTGTCAAAGTAAGAAATATGTTGGTATCATCTTAATTTAAAAAAGTTTTTGTGCTTCCAATATAAAATATCTTAACATCTCGGTTTTCAGTAGATTAAATAGTGCATTGATAAACAATAGATTCAGTAAGACATTTATTTGTCAAAGGACACTTTATGGGATTTCTACAATTAATTTATTTTCAAAATTATTGATTTCTGTTCTGGAATTGCTACTATTTTTATTTAGGTTTAAGTGTTTATTTAAAATTTTATTATTATGTATTTTTATAATTTTTTTTCTAGATTATCAGTACAGCTATAACTTAATTTTAGCATATTTTTATTGAAAACCTTGCTTAGAGGATTATTAATTGGAAAATGTTTCTCAATCAAAGCAAGAAACTTTTACCCTAAATTACTGCTGACCATTTGGTTAAATGGGAGTGTATACCAAATGATTTTTCTATTTCTATTCTCTTTTGGGTTATTAATATTATCTTTTCTGTATTTAATATTGGTACACTTATATCCACTATTTTTTAAAGCTTCGTTATAAAAATTGCAGTGTTTATAAAATACATATATATGTAGCACAAAAGTAAGTAACTCTCAAAAAAGGATGCTAAATTGCACACTAGTAAAAAGTGCTCAATGTCAAAATGGCCGAGCATTTATGTCATAATAATCCAATGTACACCTGTTTGACCACATCTCTTAGTTTCTTACATATGAGTATTTGTAGAAAATACACAGGGAAGCTACATTAAGGCAATGGGAAAATGACTGAAGCTGAGATATCAGGTCAGGATTAATAACATTGCAGATTCTTCTTTGGATTTTATCAAGAATTTCTAAATATATAACCAAAATAAAATTCCATGATTTTGTTTTTTTGTTCAGTTGTGAATTTTTCCATGGGTAATTTCCTTGGATTAATCTAAGTTCTCAAATAAAAAAAAATAAAAAAACATATAAAAGCATGACATATCTGATCCGTTATGACATTTTTAAATACTGAGGTAATTTGGGGAGCACCCTGTATGTAGACAGGAAACATTCATAAAAACTGAAGACATTTCCTCTCTTATTCACTATATTGTTACTCATATTATTTTTTTTTAATTTGACAAAGTTTTCATTTAACTGTCAGTAATTATATAATTAATAATCAAATAATAAATAATTAAATGCTATATTTTTTCTTTTCCTTGCAGATATTTCTGGTTGTAATAAATATTTACCTGTGCAACAATGCGCAAAAGAAAGCAAAAAAGTAAACCAATATGGACTGGAAACGTTATTATGAACTGACCAATCAGGAAACAGCAAGAGGCCAAACAAGAACAACAAGACTGATTGGTCAATAAAAATAATCATTTTATCCATTCAGTGGAGGAAAGAAAGACCAATTTTAATATCAATTCTTTCATCATATAACTTAGACATTCGTCAACATATCAAATGTGTTCACAAAATTTCTGTCAGACAGAAACCCTGAACTTTCACCTTGAATGAAAATATAAAATAAAATTTTGTAAAATCTTAATATTTGGATGAAAAACAGAAGGACTCAGTAAGAATAGGAGGAGGCACATGGGCAGATGTAATTCTTGTTTCTTTGAAAAGTTTTAAGAACTGAAATAGTCATGTATTACTTAACAGTGTCAGGGGTTAGAGTTCAACCCCAGAGAAAAGCCAAGAATCCAAAATCTCTTCCCACTTGGAAGATTAACATAACAAAATCTTCCTAACACGGTTTCCCCACCACATTTGACCTTGTGCCAGACTAAGCTAAACTTAGGAAATGACAAAATCTAGTATTTTTAATGTAAATTTTCTAAGGAGGTAAAACTTTTCCAATTGGAAGAATGGCATAACACATTTTTCCTACTCCAGTTTCTATGCCCCATGTGGACTCGTGCAACTCTAAGCTAAGTTTAGCAAATATCAAAGTCAAACAAATAGACCTTTGCTTCTTGATATAATGTACAGTAAAACTTTGATTTAAAGAATAAATTGGCAGCAGAGGTGGTGGGGAGAATTCCTTAAATTCGATAAATTCTTCATTTCATAAAGAAGTAAGATAAATGCATTTAATGAACATTATTTTTGTTAAATCCAAGACAGCACAGAAATGAGCAATGTTATGTAAACCTATATCAAATAAAACAGTTGTAAATACTTTGCTTTGCTCATATTATAAAAAAGTACCCAATAAATTTGACAATGACGATGATTAGCACAGAATGAAAAATGAGTCAATTCGAGCTAGTATGTATCTGAAGAGATTAAGCTGTAACTACTCACACATGTACTAGAATCATCCTTCCAAAAAATTATGTATCTCCAAGAGCAGTCATTTACAATAAGTGAACTTGCCTACACATCAAACAACCTGAAATATTGAGATGGGTGTCACTCTCACTTTCTCTTTTCCCTGTCATAAACACACACAGTTTATTATTCATAAGAAAAATTATCTTTAAAAGTAGCTGAAATTAACAAGATTTTTCATTTTTAGCTAACAAGATTCAATGAATGATTTGTTCTAGTATTCATCTAAATTTGTTCAGTAAATATAAAAAGTTAGTTTTTTTATGGCCCACAAGTGATTCCATAAATTGTATATTCTTGGGGATGTTAAATCAAGGTTTTACTGTATTTAGTCATAACAATGTGAGAGAGCTTGTCTTAAAATCAAAAACAGAAACAGGGATTTGCATTATACAAGAGTAATAATTTGAGAATGTTGTTATCTTGTATCAATAAAGTAACTGCTAAATTGCTCTTTTCATAAAACAAACAAGATATGATTGGTTTTGCTTGCCCTGTTAATGACTTGCCCTCTTTATTTTACTTCTAATAAATACTCCCCTTCTATCCCGATGTATATAACCAGCAGATACTTTTTCGTAATGGAAACCCTAATCGTTGTGGGCAGAGATATTTAAGCCCAAGAGTTTCACTGGCTTTTAAAATCATCTTAACATTAATACTTTGTGTTTCGTAAACTGAAGACTGATCATTTCACCCTTTGGATGTTTGCTAAAAGGAGGATCGCATTATAAATGAAATGTCACATTGTACACAAATGAAGATGGTATCTATAAGAAGAAAATGAAAACAGCAACAAAAAAAAGAGATGTATTTAATGAATTAATTTATGAAATATAAAGAAAAATAATACTTAATTAATGGAGTTTGTTATCATTTATTATATCTTGCTTTCTAAGATCCTGTTTCAAGACTGCATAATCAACCCACTTTACTTCAACCAGCTTAAAATCATTGTTTACCATTTTTCTTCATATAGATTGATTTTCTTCAATGCTTCCCAGCACAAATATCAAGAGTTTTCAGCAGATGACAAGCAAGTCTTGCTTTGAATAAGATCCTACTACAGATATTACATATGAATAATTATATGGGACTGAGGTTATGTCATGCTTCCTAAGTCTTTTTTTCAAGATTGCAGAATCAACCCTCTTTTCCTTGAACACCTTACAACAATCATTTACAATTTTTCACCACACAGACCAATTTTTCTTTCAGTATTTGCCAGCCAATGGAATTAATACTAAAAGCTTAAGACTGTTCTTAACAACATACTATAAAATAACTACTTAGGTCATCTATTATTTTCTGTTTCTAGTAAGGTGTCCTGGCCATTTTATTTGGTTAAGGATTAGCAGCTATTCAATACAAGATGTATTGGATCCCTAAAGAACAACTGTGACACAGGTAAAGAACTGCTCTAGATTCACTTTTGATGGAATCTCTCCAAAGCTTTCATCAGATAGCATTATATGGTTTTAGCCTGTGATGAGTACAAAAGGGTGGATAACACACATTACATACACACTGATTTTTGAGCTGATGGTTATTCCTCCATTTAATCAAACTTGAGAAACAACCAAAGCCTTTTGTGAAACTAAAAGATTTGCTAGTTTCTCAATCCTCAGGTATATTCCACAGCCAAAGAGAACCATCCTTGGAGAGTGTACTGCTAATGTGGGATGAATATATCCACTGCATCCAATCTTGTGCCATGAAAGAAGATGTTGGGTTTGATATGGAGACACCTCTGGATGCAGTGTACACATGACACTGAGATTTGTAAAACTGATGATAATTCCAAAAGCATAGTCTTTTTCAGAGAACAGCTCCATAATAGCTTGTGTGTCTTGCTGAGTATAAGCAACAAAGATAGTGTCATGAGCATAGGGAAGTCCCTAAAAAAGGGTCAGAAATGGCCTTGATGTTCTTTTAAAATATTTCAGATCAAAAACATAACATGTGGTCCTAAAGTGAAAATAGGCTGTGTGTGGGGTTTTGCTTTCATTTCACAGCTGTGTGAAGTTTTTCCTGTTTCACAGATATAGCGAGTGAGTGTATATGTGTGTCAGGATGAGAAAAACATGAAATGGTTAGTGGCATGCAGTGAGAAATCAGAAAGCTCAGTAGAAATTCCAGTCGAGTTTGTCACATACACTTTACCCTTGGCAAAAGTATGAATCCACATGTTCTCACCCCCTAGCTACAGATTAAATAGTAGGACTGATTGGACTTTTTAGCCTTGGTTGGTAACCAGTCTAGAAGAGCAACTCCAAGTTATACACCAGTTAGGAATAGGGCTAGCAATTCTCCTACTTGCTACTGAAGCCACAGCAGCAATGTCTACCATTTTGAGGCAGTGGGGCCACATACTATAGATTTGGAGTGATTTGAGAACATACATAGACCATAAATCTTAACGACTCCAGTATACAAATTTTTATTATTAAGAACTTTCACTTTTTCACTTAAATAAAACATCTTACTTCACTGAATTACCAGCATCATATCAAGTTGCATGTTGTCTGTGACTTCATGTGATCTTTTGGTAATTCTTCCTCCCACCCCTGCATCACAGACAGAATAAACAATGGACAATTTTCTTTAGATTTCATTTTACTCACTTTATGGGGTACAGTAGTACTAACATCAATTCTTAGCAAAAGTGAGAGGGCTAGGGAGATAGAGAGGAAAAATATGAACAGATTGGGTTAACTACCCATTACCGTGTGGTAGCCTATCTTAGTACAAAATCTGAGAGCAACGAAATATCTTCTCTCTTTTATTCATGAAACCAAACTCACTGTCTTCATTATTTTTTTGGTCTTATATTAAAACTCAAAGAAAATCCATCACTGTCAGATTTCCCTGTAAATAGAGTTGAAATCACCCCACTATGAGTTGTCAAAGTTATGACCAGTACAGTAAGGTTTTGCCACTTTAGGCCAGGCCTACACATTCGTCAACAATCAGTCCTCTTACTCTTTGGGACTATTATTGAATAAAACTTATCAATTGTTTATTTCTGGAGTTAAAAAGTAAACATAGGTGAAACCATGGACACTGAAATTGCAAAAAAGTGACCACTGCAGATGAGAATTCAATTTTGGTTTTCCAATAGAAATACCTGGAATACAATTCACCACTTTCAAGAAATAATGAAGTCAACACAAATTCAACTCAAAATTTTTAATGAACAGATAAACATTGAAATTGACAATTAATAAAGATGGAAACATGTATGACATCTTTTTGGAGTTGGGTGGATGTTAAGGAGGCAGGTTGAAAATGGAAGATAAACTTCCATGCTTTGTTACAAAGAAAAATCAAAAATAAATCACAAATAATAAAACCACAATTTAGAAAGAACAAAGAATCAGTTACTGGCAAAATTAGACTTTCGTATCCGCAAAAAAAATGAAGTATCAAAAAACAGTTTTTCCATTGACACCACTATATTTTAATTACCTTCACTCCTCAGCAGTGTTGCTTTTAAAAAACAATGATTAGAATCATAATAAAACCTAAACATATAATGAAAGTGAATTTATAGATTTTTTTGTTCTTGAGAATTTACAACAAAAATGTTAAGCACTATTTATTTGTTTATTTACAAGAAAAATTTTATATTTACAACATTCTAAATACAATTGTATTAAAACTAATGAAATGCAATATTTATCATTTACCATTATAAAAACAATTTTTTATTCATAAATTTATAAACACTTACTAAATTATTAAAATATGTAAACCAATTATAATGAAATCATTATTATTTACCATCTTATAAAGTTTCAACCAATTCAAAATTAGCTTATGTTTTGACAACCATTCCAATAATCAATCTAAAAATAATGTTTATTATTTTTGTTGTAAATTCTGAAGAACAAAGAAAATGCATAAATTCATTTTCATATATTTAGGCTTTATTACAATTCTAACCATCACTTTTTAAAACAAACATTGCTGAGAATTGAAAGTAGTTAAATAATAAGTGTCAATAGAAAAACCATCCTTTTGATAAACCATTTTTTTTTGTGGTCACAAAGGTCCAAGTTTGCCCTGTTAACAAACAGGTTACAAAATCATTACATATTATTTTTCATAGAATGATATCCAAGGTGAAGAACGGCGCCTTGTCAGAAATCAGTAAGATTTAAGATTGAGTTAGGAATCAGAAAACCAAGGCCCAAGATGTTTAAAGCCTTAGCATCAGTTGGACATTATGAAATAGTTTCAAATCATTTTTCCAAAAGACCATGGTTCAACTGAATAGTCTTTCAGACAAGCACCTCACCGCTACAACAGCTTATAAAGACTCAAAGAGTCAGCTGATAAGGATGCCAGATCAAGGAATTTGGGAGTTTTCATAGGACAGGGGTTATGGGAATAAAAATATGCTTACAATAAAGTTTAATTCTGCTATTAAAATATGACATTGTCTCAACCCTGCCAGCCAAACTCAAGTTTTTTTTTTTTTTATGATATCATCATTACATTGCCATACATTAAAAATGAAAATACAAGATTGAATCTATCATATATAACATTATAGCTTCAATTTCACTCTGGACTTTGTCAGTCACTGACAACCAGTCGGAGCTTTGGGGTCTTATCTAAACATAGATCCTACATTCTCATGTGCTTGTAAGAGACTGTCCTCTCTAGGATGGATGCTTATATAATTATCAGTTATGCAGTTTTTCCCCACATACATATATTACAGGCACAGCTAAGTTGATCATGTGTCCACATGTTGGGGCAGCCACTGACTTTAGGTAAATTTCAGATCTCTATCCCTGGTTAGTGGTCCTCCTCAGGTCAACCCTGCTTCTCTGAAGGACAATGAATGAAAAGTCAATTCTCTCGTGATCTGTGGTGAGACAAGTAAATATTACAATATCATTCCTTGTGTGAAAATCTCATGAATTATTTTCAGTGTAAATCCAACCTTTCCCTTGCAACTGACACTCTCAGATAATCTAATGATCCATGAGAACCCAAATCTGCAAACAATAACACACAATCTTGGAAAAAAATGTATTGATGAACTTGCATTATTTTATAATTATTACAAACCCGAGGAAACACTTAAGTTTTGGATAAAATGATTTATCAACTCTTTACTTTGTCATTAGACTTTCATACAAGAAAGGATATCCGAGCAAAGTTTAGAGTGAAGTGAGTAGACAAAATCACATATATATGATGGACTCTCCTGTCGATTATGACATATGAGGATCTGACAACTTCATTCAGTTTTTAGGTTTGTGTCTTTTATGACACTTCAGTGCTGTACACAAGTCCACATATTGTGCCACAGCGAGGATCTCAGGACATAGCAACAGGAATATTTGATGACACTTTTCACCATTGTTTTTCATCTCTTAGCTGATCAATATGGCTGATTTCGAAATTTGATACCATTCTGGTACAAATATCTCCAGTTATTTCTATCCAGGGCAACTCACTCAAAGTTAGTATGAAGCACATTCAAAGGTGAAAGATTTCTCTTTAGTTTGTCTTTGTACCTGAGCCATGGCCGTCCAACAGTCCTTTGTCTACTGTGAAGCTGACTATACATGAGGACCTTAAGTATTCTATCATCACCTATCCTTGCAACATGACCAGCCCAGTGAAGTTGGATAATATAATTTTTTGTTATATATGTAACAAAAAGATTTTTTTGAGTGTTCTTGCTTAGATGAAGTAGAGTGCAGAATATTTCTTGAATAAAAAATAATATTTTGGAAATTTCAAAACAATCAAACTAAAACTAGAAACTGCAAATATAAAAATCAAGATTTAAGCACAAAATTCATATAATTAACATATACCTAAAAGTATATTATTTGACTTTCATAGATAAACAAAACATTGTCAAGTAGCAGCATTTTTACTGTTATCTTATTTCTCTTACTTTTTATTGCAACTCTCAAATCATCATGGACTCTTTTTTTAATCATTTCACCCCAAGCAATTAAGATGAAAGCGGCTACTGAATGTTACAGAATATGAGAAAAAAATTATTAAGAAGAAAGAGAACAATAAAAGAACAGGAACTAAGAAGATAAAAGATAACGATTGATCAAATTTAAATGCAATGTCAAAGTTAACTGAAAAGCAAGAAAATAGAAGAGTTCCATAAATGTGAAGTGCAATAGAAGAAACTTAGCATAGAACTTACAGTTACATTTAGCCATTTCGACTATAAAATGATGAGACCTTGCTGCCAATCTAGTACTGCACTTAAATTTATAAAGTCTAGGTAAAACAGTAAAGTTCATCATAACAATTACCATAAAACATTTATAGAAAAGACACAGAGAAGCTACATTATAATGGTAGAAAAGTGACTGAAGATGCCAGGTTAGGACTAACAACATTGCAGATCCTTCATTGTATTTTCTCAAGAATCTCTGAATAGATAGCAGAAGCACCAGACCAGATGTGACGGTAATACTTAATACATGAACAAATGGTAAACTTATGTCTAAAATAGATTCTTGCAATAAAAATTATCTAGCTTGACCCAATGAACCAACTTTCCTAGCAACTGACCTAGCAATGGATTCAATATAATCATTTCACTTCATATCAGCAGAAAACATTAGTAAGGAAAACATTTGCAAGAAGCATGGAAATAAGAATAAGCCTCTGGAAAGAGTCAAACATCACTTTTCTTCTGGATACCTGCTTAACTATGACAGCTGCCTTACCAATTAGGCCAAGGCGACTTCCAGTTACAAAAACTCAAAACTAGCCATATAGCTTCCTTAAAACTAACATTCTATCATCACCTTGTTTATATACTTCATCTCCTATGTGTCATGTTCCTTCAGGACATGAGTGATCATGGCTTTCCACAGCTTTCTATCCTTTGTAGCTTTTAGCAATGTTTGTCTTTTTTATTATGCATCTGATTCCCTGTTCTATCATCCATTAACACAATCTCATTAGATTGGTTACTCACTGTTTCCTCCACCCCCTCCAATAGTTTTGCCTTCGATATGTCCAGTGAATGTCAAATTTTTCAAGTTTTCTGTCCTTATTAGGTGTCCCAGAAATTTCAAAAATCTCTTCTTGATTCCAAGTGTCATTTTCATTTCCATTTTCCGTAAAATTTCTTTACAACCAACCTAAGAAAAGAGTGACTACAGTTATATGATTGGAATTTTTGATCACAGTCCTGACTTGGCTTCTTCTATTTGGACCTCAAAGAACATTTATCCTGGAAGCAATTCTACATAAATGACACTGTTGTTGCTGAGGTCTTAAGGAGATTTATTTATATGTTTGTGCACCAATGGAAAAAGGGCATCAATCATTATGGTGACTATATAGAAGACAGCATATTAGTGCAGGTAATATATATATATATATATATATGACAACATGGAAAAAGCTTTCACGCAATCACTTTTTCCACTTTGTCATACATTTTTTCCCCAATATTGTTCTTGATATATAAAAATTTATGTATCGTTATCATATATAAATTTTTATTTGTATAGAAATAGATGTATTGAATCAGGAAATGTATATAGCTTATTTTTGGGACAACCCTCATATCAGTGAAAAATGAATAAAAACTGCACATACCTATTCAGAAAATTGCTCTATAATAATAATAATCACTTTACTATAAGGATACCAAACACTCATTTAGTAACTTTTATCATATACAAGCAAGTGCTGAAAAGTTCTTGGCCCAGCCCACTTATCAATATCTGACAAACATCAGAATTTAATTTCAAATCTCTTCTCGATCAAGCTGAGAACTTTTCAACAGCCCCTAATATTAAATATAATGTTTAGCTTTTATACACTGACAGGAGGAGGAGCCAGCTCATCAAGTGTAGTGCTCTCACTCTTACTAGACAGCAATGTTATATTGTGACCAGCCTGAGAGATCTGAATCACCTTCTAGGTCTACTGTAGGAAAGTTGGTTCACTGTATCATACCAGACAATTTTTCTTGTCAGAATCCATCTTGCACATATATAAATCTACCATTCATCCGTGCATTGAATACTGTTGCCCTATCTGGTCTGGTGCCCCCATTTTATATCTCAAGATTCTTGACAAAATTCAAAGAAAAGTCTGCAATGTTATCAATCCTGACCTGGCATCTCAACTTCAATCACTTTCACACCAATGTGATATGGCTTCCCCTCTCTCTTTTCTACAGCAATTGCTCTGATGAACTTTCCTCTTCTGTGCCTTGACTGCATGAATTTAAGCATGCTACTAGATTGGCAATTAGGTTTCACCATTTTACTGTTTAACCAGCTAGATGCAACTGTATGTTCTATTCTAACAGTTCCTTTTCTTGCACTTCTCACCTGTGAAATTTATTTCCAGTTTTTTGCATCCTTGCCACCTATAATCTTCAAAAATCTAAATGCTATTTATTGTTGTTCTACTGTCCTTTCTCCTCACTAACAGCTCATTCTCTTTCACTCATGCATCCTAGTGGCTTTATCACCTTGCTTGGGATGAAATGATAAAAAAAAAATATTTTGAAAATGTCAATGTGGATAACTTGATATGCTTCATAAAGGAAGTAGGTCAAGACTCCAAAGAGAGAAAATTTGACTAAATGTTTGTTACTTGAAAATTGTTATTGCTATATACAGAAATGTTCCATCATGGTAATTAATGTAGAAAGGTTAACTTTAAAAGTATGTATTCAAGAGACTTATATATTTAGTTCTGAATATTAAAAATAAAAAAAAATAAAAGAACAAACAACACTGAATGACCCAGTAAAGGTTGAAATGTTGTTAAATCCACTAACCTAGTTTAAATATTACTATTATTTGACAGCAGAGATAAATTAGAAATATACAATAACAGTCACTTTCCCACCATTGTAAAATTACTTCCTTGTGCCTTTCCTATAAATATTTTCATAGTAATTGTTCAGTTAAGCTCTTTGCTATGGTAAATAGTATTTATGAATTTAAGTGCAGTACTAGATTGGTAACAAGGTCTGATGAATTTACAGTTGAATTGGTTAGATGTAAGCATAATTTCTCTACTGGCAGTTTCTTTTTTCATACTTCTCGCTTGTGGAACTCTCTTTCAGGTCCATGCTTTCCAGTTAACTTTAATCTTCAAAACTTCAAATGCAATGTCAATTATTATCTACTGTCTTCCTGATTACTCTTCTTTTGCTCTTGCTCCTTAGTAATGTTTTCTAATTCTTTCACACCCAGTAACCCCTTGTATCTTAGTGGCTTGGCTGCCTTGCTTGGGATAAATATGATTAAAAAAAAATAAACTTATGATTATTTAATATAATGACAAAATGCCAGTCTAATTAAATGGCAGAAAATGATTTTCATTATCCAATTTACAAACTAATTAGAAAAAATACTAATGGCATAAACAGCTTTGCCATGACTTAAGGGTTAGTAAGTCAATCTCACAGAATTTAGTACTATATGGCGTTGAATCTATTTACATTAATAAATACGGCGACCAAGATGAGGACAATAGTCCAAATAATGTAAATAGTGTACATAATATCTCATAAATATAGACAGATACTGGAGTTGAATCTTGAGTGCCCTGAACTTGTGTCATACTAATCTCAATAAATATCAAAGGCAGCACATCAAAGATCAATTTTTAGCTAGTTAATTTCAATAATTCAGGTGGGAACACAACATGACCCACACTTGTTGCTTTGTGCCAGACTGCAGTGGAGCAATAGTTAGCAAGTCAGCCTTACTGAGAATTACTGCCGTTTCCATGCCTATATCTTTGTGTTAAACAAAGCTTAATAAATATTATTAACCATTATTAATTTCTAATATTACGTTCATTTTACTTTTAGTTGCTGAGGAATAATTACATAATGCATATCCAAAATTATAAACATATAAAAGTTTTCTTGAGAAGCATTCTACAAAACACTTTACCTAATCAAGAACAATTTTTTAAAAATGTTTTTTAAATAATTACAAAAATGTTTCCAAAAAAAAAAAAAAAAAAAAAATGAGGAGACAAGGAATTATCCTGCAAACAGAACAGATTAGTTAATTTTTCAGCAATAGTTGAGGACATTAAAATTTAAACTGCAAAGTTATGTCCCTTAGGTCTTACAGGAACAATTATTATTTCAAGCAGGACCATTTGGAATATGTATATAGAAGCTCATGGAGGTATAGTTTAGCTGTAATTTGAGCTTTTAAACTGATAATACATTGCAAACAATCATTCAATGATAATGACAAAATATTTTATCAAACTTTTCTCTTTTGACAAAAATGACTTTAACTGTCAAACCAAATGTCCAATAAAAATCAGATTCACTTGAAACAAAAAGACATAACAACACAGACATCAATAGTTTTCACAAGATTTACAGATTTTAAAAATAAATGTAGTTTTCAGTTTCCATAAATGCTAAAATTACCAGACTTAATGGCATATAACCTTCATATCTTATTCACATTTAATATTACAGTGTATGTATAATAATTACCAAAAATTATGATATTATTTATATACGGATAAATTGTCATTTTTGACAAGTACTAAGCTAATTAATTTTATGTACCTGTTTGCTTTCGTTTAGCAAAAGAAACAAAAGGCTATAATTTAAAGCTGTAAAGAAGTCTACTTATTTAATTTTAATGTTTTCTTAATGCTTTTTAAAGCTTGTGTTTTGACTGAGTTAAAACTCCATGCATTGAAAAAATTAATCAAAGTGGAGATAGATTTTAAACTTTAAAATGGCATCTGCTTTGTTAAAATGTAATAAAAAGTCAAATAAAGTGTTAAATTTAGTTTTAATTCCTTTAAATGAGTTTAATGTATCAATAATTTAGAGGTAGAAAACTTTGATATTACTAAAATATCAGTAGTAGTAGTAGTGATATTAGTCATGAACACACATACATTAGTAGAGCATTTGCTTTACCCTTTTCCCATTGTTTGCTTCCTTTAGTGTAACAGAAAACTAACCAACCAAATAACAAAGTAACAACAGCTTTTATATAATATTATGGAACTGAACTACCAGTACTTGTACAGAGACTAAAACATCTAAGCAGTAGCAGACTGGGTTGAAAATTTCTACTGAGAAAACTCATAAAAGGGCCCAGTCAAAAGAACCCACAATTCCAAAACGAGGAACTGGGGATATCTATTATCTACCGAAAGAAATTATAGCATCATAGAAACCTTATTTAAATCTTCCCAACATCTATGTAATGTTTTTTTTTTTTTAGTTTTTACTTTTTTTCAGTTATTTCTGAAGTGATGGACCATCACTTTGAGGCCCACCAAGAAATTTCATGGTATCCTTGTGGGCCAATCCACCATTGCACCTGAGTGACTGTTACCCAACTAGATATTTTAACTTTGGGGATAAAATCCTGGGGAGATGTTTTTGGGGGAAATGTGGTGAGGTCTCATATGCCATAAAATGTGGTAATTTGATTGCAGTGGAGAAGTCCAAATGACACAACTGCATGCAAAACCTGCAGAACTTTTAAAATTACATTCACAAAAAGGGAAAAAAATATTAGGAAAACAAACCCAGAACAAATGGATCTCAAAATTGATAAGTAAAAATATTTTGCAAACTGTTTATAAAAAAATAAAAAGATGCAAAAAAATTTTATTTTAGGATTTTGATTAAATACTTTGTAAAATAACTAAATACTTAAATTCCAAGTTCATATATTCTTGATAAAATCCAGACTTACTGGTAATTTGTGACTTACCTTTACTATAGTCACAGACACTCGTGCATACACATTTACCATAGCCACAAACACACATGTGCATACACATTTACCATAGCCACAAACACACATACATAGACATTTACTATAGCCACAGACACACATATCTTCAAGTGACTATTTTAGTACAAACTTTGGTGCAATTGTCAAGAAAGAAACCTAAACATCTTTTAGACATGATAAAATCATTCTTGAAAATATCCTCTAATATATGAGATAAACATCTAAAGGACAAATCTTAAGGAATAAGATAGCTCTCAGGACACATTACTCCCTTGGTGATCCTAGGTTTATTCATTTCCTCCCCAATTTTGAATTAACAGGTTTTGTTTATTTAATCCATTTTTTTCATCATTATACTTAAGACTTACTGTATTTCCCTTTAAAGGTTTTGTTTTTATCTCTCCAAAATACTCTAAAAGTCACCCAACATACACTGAGAGTTGGGTATGGAGTAAAAGTTACAAGGGCTAGACTAACACAACCTCCCCATTTGACTCACTACTCTCTTGATGAGAAATATTATGATTACAAATGGAAATAATTACACACAAATGTTATTAGTTTTGATTTTCTCTTAGATATTGTTTGCCAAATTATAATTGGATGTTATATAGTAGGACATACAGTATAAATTACTAAAATTTTATTCCAATTCCTTATCTTGCACTTAAAATTACTCCTTTGGGAGCCAAATGGATCTTGGTTGAGAACCACTGCTCCATAGTAATAATTCCATTTTACAATAAAAATAAACGACATAAATAGAAAGGTTCTACTGAGAGAAATACTTTGCACCATACCCTGATACAAAGTTTAACATCATGGTTATAAAGAAGAGCAAGGAAGGGGCAGTTGCTGGTAGGAAGATTGTATTAAGCCTGTCTAGAAAAATTCACTTTCAAAATCCTATTTATTTTAGTTTTACTTATTCTCAGTTATCAACCCCTATCACCACACCATCCCCAAAAATGCAGCTATTTCAGAAAAAAAAAAAAAAAAAAAATACAGATCATATTTTAAACTTTATTATGACCAAAAAAAGGTGTAAATAAAATAAGCACTTTTAATTTTGGTTTTGCCCAGAAAATTGGTTTCCTGTCGTACTTTTCATCCAGTAGAATTTTAGGATTGTTTTTTTAATATTCCAGATCCCAGAAGTTATCCCCTAAATCAGCTATTTGAAAAGGTTGACATGGTCCTCTTACACAAGTGTATAATGTGTGTGTGTATATATATATATATATATATATATATAAAACAAACAGGAGTATGTAAAGGTTGCAGTAACATTAAGATAGGCAGGAGTATGCATTATATATATATATATATATATATATATACACACACACACACATACATACACATACGCACACACAAGAGCATATAAGGGTTGTAGTAATATTAAGATATGCTGTAGTATAGTGGGTGCGTGTATATGTGTGCGTATGTGTGTTTAAAATAGGATATAAAATCCCAACAAACTTTTGAAGAATACACACAGATTTATTTTTATTTTTATCTATTCATTTATTCTTCCCAAATAAAAATGGACAACTCCATTATATTGCCAGTAAACTATAAATAAATTAGTGTTGGACAATTTTAATTTGTGCCTAGCATTTGCTATAGGCATGAAACTTTAAGTAGCATTGAACAGTGAGGAATAAATATATAATTATCGATAGATAGATAGATAGATAGATAGATAGATAGATAGATAGATAGATAGAAATAAAAATTAGATCAGCCAATTCCGCTACCTTGGTTTCAACCTTTTGGTATCTTCAGGCAATTCCGATCAATTGATTTCCTTTATTTTTTTAATTTAATGAATGCTTTATTATTTAAAATGACATGAAGTGCTATAGAAGGGGAGGAGGAGGAGAAAAGCAAGGGTATTGGTAATGTATCAGTGGGAGGTTAAATGAAATGTACATACTTTCTTTTCATCCTGGTTCATATGAACACAAAAGGAACTTTTTAGTGTGTATACAATGAGTCATAATTTCCAATCTCTCATTCAAAAGGTTTTTTGGTCTGGAAATGTTATTAATGCTAACTTTTCTTGTTATTGTTATTATGATTTTTGTAAGAGTTGGAGGGTGGTTGGATCTTACATTCATGTATTTTAATGTATATTAAGGATAAGAATTTATTAACAGTTTATGGTTTCTCTTATTGTGAACTGTTTATATACATGTGTGTAAACAGTTTCTAAACTGCATGTCATGATTATACTGTTCACTAGAAATGCATACATAACACCCGTTGGTACCTATCTAATGAGACAGCCTGCCAATAGAATTCATGCTACTTGTGTTCAATTATTCAGATAAAGTTTAATGTATTGTAATGGCTCTGCAATCTTTACAATGACTGACAGATTTTAATAAGATACCTGTAACAAATTTTATGTAAAGCTCAGTGAATCTACTACCAAGCCCCCTACCCCAACCTCTTCATGAGGCCTTTTGTGAACACTTTTGAGGTCAAACAACTGATGGTGAGTGGTAATTCAAGGTGATAAGTATTTTAGGGTCATCAAACAGAATACAATAAAATATGGGGGAAATTTGTTAACTCACCCATATGAACAGCTGCCAAACAATCCATATTTTTTTATTTACTGATGGTGTATTTTTTTAGGCTTAGTTCAGAAACTTTCCTGTGCCACTTCACATATGTATTTTTTTAGTTATTTACCAAATATATATTTAGGCAGTAGTTATTCCTTGATACATGTTTCATTAAAAAAAAGAAAAAAAAAAAAAAGAAAATCACTTCAGCATTGGACTGCAGGTTTAAATGTATTGAACAACTAATAATACATTTAGCTAAAGAAAAATCTCGCTCGCTAGCCACCTGCCTATAATGTTGCCATAAAGTATAACAGCCATCATAAAGCTTTAAAGGAATTTGAATATGGGGAAGACGTCTAGATAAACCCGTATCCCAAAAATGATTAAAGTTATGGTGGAATGTGCTTGAACTCAAACATTCAGACAATATAATCTTGGACCCAACTATACACTCTCTCATAAAAAAAAATGTTCACTAAAAAAGTAAAAAGACAATTGAATTGTCAGTCATTTTTAATGAAACATGTATCAAGTTATTTAATAAGTGTAGCTTAGATTTGACACAAGGCCACAGATATAGGACACCTGGTGAGGATTGAATTCACAACTCAGGACTACAGAGGAACCTCAGTTCTTGAACATCTCACATGTCAAACAAATCGGTTTTCAAATAGAAAATTCAAGATGAAAATGCCTTGGTTATTGAACAAAATTTTGGTTCTCAAACAAACATAGCCAAACTGAGTTAACCCAAATGGAATAATTTCTGAGTCAACCGCTAAGTTGTATACATTCGTATGTTGTGCCATGCTTTTCTTTTACAATTTTATTGTACTGTGACTTTTTCTCTCTACATTGATTCCTACTGGAAAAATAGTTTCGTTTTATGAACATTTTGGGTTACAGCCTTCAGGAATTAATTAAATTCGTGAACTGAGGTTCTACTGTATTTGATCTGCTTGCTATTACACTCTCCATTATGTACCAGAATTGAGAGAGAGTAGCTATACACTGTAGAGTTGTGTTTTCTTTCTTTTTTTAATTATAAATTATGAACAACTAGAACAAAAGAAAAATCCATAATATAAATACTGTCTAACCACTTTAATCTGGCACTCTTGGGACCAGGCCATTGCCAGATAGGAAATGCCAGATGACAGAAATCATCCTTAAAAAGAACCCCTATGTAAACATAGTCCTACCAGCTCATTCCACATATATATATTGCTTTGTTATCAAAAGTAGAACAAAGTTGAAAACAGGAAATTGAACCACCATTAATTCTTCCAAACAAGGTTTTTTATTTGTTTCATGCAATACAAAGGCTAAAAAAAGCCTAAAACTAAAAAATAATATATATTTCCTATCCTGAATGGGTAAATAGGCAGCTATATATAACAAATGACTGTATCACCAAAACACACTGTTGCTGTTGGCTGCTGCGGAAAGTTATAAAAACATGTGGCACTGCCTTCACAGCCGCTCAACCAACTAACAGTGGCCAAATCAAGTACTAGACCATCATGGAGTACCAGATTAAAGAGGTCAGATTATATATAATATAAAAAGCAATATACAAAAGGAAGAATTCACTTCTTTTATAAAATTTTTGTAAGGCTAAATTCTGCCTGTATAACCTCATCTTACATTAGTTGAACAAAATAACCTACATTGTTAACGCGTGTTTTGAAAAACAATTGGTATATTCAAGGCCTCTCTAGGCAGGTAAGATGTGACACAAAGTCAAGTATAATGTTGGGTGCTCATCCATGTCTAGAAAACCAAGTACAAAAATTGCCCCCAAATCATCTGTGTATGGCTGTACAACACTAAAAACATCAACAAAATGGAGGGACATATCCCTCTTGGAATTGAGTATGTCTCTCCTGTACATCACTAAAAAAAAAAAAAAAAAAAAAAAATTGGCTCATATTTTTTGGAAAAATGCATCCATGTAGGTGGTACTTAGTATATTCAGTTTACCATATGACAAATAAGAGATGTCGTTTTCATTGCTTACAGCGTATTTGTTACTATTCATTGATTTGTTAGTGTCAATGCTAAAAAGAGTGTTTCCTGTACAGACTGACATCTTTAATCCATGACCTTGGGATTAGGCTGCTGTCAGATGACAGAAATTCCTCCTTAAAAATAAACAAAACACTAAACATAATTGCTGGGCCACAGAGTACCAGATTAAAGTGGTCAGAATAACACCTTGCAATTATTTTAAAGAACTAAGAAGATCTGATTGGATGACCATGTTACCATGGCCTCAAAAAATATATTATGATTATGAGCTAACAGCTGATAAACATAAGATGAAACAAATAAGCCTCATAAAAGATTTTAACTCTGATTAATGTTAAAATGGTAGCATTTTCCATTTAAATATCTGGGATGAGGAGTTATCATTATTTACATCAGACTATTGTCCTCATCTTTGTAGTTATCCCAATGATTCGGTCATTGTACTCTCCAGCCTTCAATATTTTAAATAATGTAAAAGAAAAAAAAAAAAAAAGAAGTTTTCATTTTATTCCTATAAATATAATTACATTAATTTTCTTAATTTTTTTATGAATGTCATGTCCCTTTACAACAGCTTAATTTAGAGCCATAATTGCCTTTTGTTTTTTTATCTGCAAATTTCTATGACATCTTGGAAATTATAAAGTGGTTTCCTCATGCCTTTTCTACAGTTTGGAATTCAGATTTGTACTCCTCATAGACTGACTACCATTCAAGCCTAGAGAACCTAATCTATCCTGTTATTTAACCCATAGCTGGTGGGGAGAAGTGATGGACTCATGCCTTTCCCAAATGCAACAGACTAGGCTAATTTTGAATGCAACAATCCAACTTTCTGCTCTGATAACCATAAGGTTAACCACGCAATCACATTACTTAACCAACTATCAGACGGTTAACCACGCAATCACGTTACTTAACCAACTATGACTATCAAAAAGTTAAATATCTTACACATTACACAAAAATTGTTTTACGGTTATCACAAGATTACAGACTCCAAGATTACATCAATTTCATTGAATATTATCAATCAGTATCAATTATCAATAGAGCACCTCAGTATGTGGAAATAAATTAATCCAATTGCTTATTATTGTTGAGTAGTGAGTAAGATCTTTACTGGGTGCCCTAATACTTATGGCCTAAATAAAGATTAGTAAATAAAATTATTAATATAATACATCATGTTTTTGTACAGTTAGTGATTTTTTTTTTAATGATAATGAAGCAAACATATAAAATGAATAAGTTACATCTGACCTGATATGAACATCCAAACTAGAAGTAAACAAGCAAGAGACAAATCCACGGCACCAGTGTTTTTCTCCTTGAGCAGCAATGCAAAAATAACTTGCAAAAATCAAGCAGGGCATACAAATACTACAATGATCCTAGACAGAATTGCTGACATGCATGTAAATAATTCCATCCTTGTTTTTATGGGTACTATATGCATTTTTTTTAATTAAAAATTTTCATGCGAAAATTTAATAAGTTAGCACTTAACAAAATATACTGTCATTTTTTTTTCTGGCATGTGTAAACTAGTTAATTACAAATATTAAAAAAAAACATAAAAATTATAATCAAAATTTATATTTATCAAGTGTTATCATGCCCAAAGAGTGATAGAGATTTTTTTCCGCTCATATATGTGTAAAAGCTCATACATCAGGTAAATATGAGACCAGAAAAAGGTCTAAATATGGACGGGAATAAGCTTTGTAGCATTAATATTATTACTTTTCTTTTCAAAATAGCAGCAATTAAAAGACAGATTTCTAAAATTGTAAATACAGTAATACCTATTTTAGCAGGACCTTATCTTGCACAGATTATCTTCAGGGCAATGATGAAATTATTTCCTGAATTTCTCAGAGAAAGTATTTTCATTTTGTGCATTTTACTGACTTAGTTGTTTTTAACATGCTTCGGCTGATACAGTCAACCATCTTCAAAAGAATGTTGTACCACCTACATTAACACCTACCATAGAAGGAATCAATACAAAAGTTTTTAGTAAGAATGGATATAGCTCATTCAGCTTTAAAAACATTTCTAACAAAAGATCTTTGCATGTTTTAGATTGTAATTTTCTAGTTGAGGATTGATTCATCGATTAATTTGTTTTACAGCTTATCAACCCTTTGCAGGTTATTTTAAGCCAGAAAATATTTTTTTTAGATTGTAAGATTAACCCATAGTTAGGGGGGGGTTGATTTATACCTTACCCAAGGGTATTTGATGTGGCCATAAGCCTTCTAGTTGAGGAGATGGAAAATAAAGAAGAAAAAAAAAACTAAATAATCTTTAAATACTACCAGAGCTAAAATACACCCGGAGAGGGCTGAATAATACATCAGTCAAAATTTGTAATTTACTCATTACTGTTTGCCTTACTTTTTTATAGATACCAAAATGGAATTGAATATCACAGAACAACAACCTAAAATTTATACACCTACACAATGAAAAAATTATTTTATATTTGAGCAATAAAACTTGAATTTAAGGACCCAACACTTTATTATTCTAAAAGAGATATTACTGTATTTATGTATTCAATGATATTTACAAATGATTAAAACAGCAGAGAATAGCTGTATGGATAAAGTATTGAATAACAGTTCAAAGTGTACTGGTTCAACACACAGTACTGAAAAAATATATTGTTGGCAACTTTAAATTGCTCCTGGAAATAACTAAATTTTAGGAGAATATGACAAGTGACTGTAAAGTTGAATTTCCATTTCCGGATTATGAGTAATCCGTCAATTTTAATGTTTGGTTTTAATATAGCAAAAATCTGGCATGAAAAATATTCCTTTATTTAAAAAAAAAAAAAAAAAAAAAAAAATGGATAAGGATTTTTTGGCAAACATGGATAAATATGCTTGCAATAAGATACAGTGTCAAAAAACGTTTTTTCCCCCATGACAACACTTTTTTAATTACGTTCATTCTTTGGCAATGTGCATAGTTTTAAAAAGTGATAATTAGCATTGGAATAAAATATGTGAACCAATTATAAGGTAATCCTTTTACCATTTTATAAAGTTTGAATCAATTGGCACTTAGCTGATGTTTTGCCAACTATTCCAATAAACAATCTAATAAATAAATAGTGTTTATTATTTTTGTTGTCAATTCACAAGAACAAAATAAATATATAAATTTACTTTCATCGTATGTTTAGGTTTTATTCAAATTCTAATGATCACTTTTTAAAACAAACATTGCTGAAAAGTGAAGGTAGTTAATAAACGGTTCATGGGACAAACAGTCCTTTTGACACTCCATCTTATTGCAGGCTTGTTTATACATGTTTGCTGTTTTTTTGTGTTTTTTTTTAATATTTATAATATAGGTGTATATCATTTATATCTGATAATTTTTATTTTGAATTCATAAAACATAGATCTTTGCTTTTTTTTGTTGTGTTTGTTTTCTGATATATTGAAGCATTTTTTTTGTTGTTCAATGGCCAGATGACCATTTTTTAAGCAAAAGCAAAGTAGAGAGTATGCATAATTAAAAAAATACACTGGTATACTCATCTACCAGTACAGTCATTCATTTCTAATGCTCCTTAAAGAACTCAACACTTTTCCCAAAAACACTTCCAACACCCCTACAAAAAACGGGGTCAACCATTTAAATAGACAATAAAAGAAAAAGGTTAATATTGCCAATTTTAAATCGACATACAACTTGCATAGAGAATGCATGCAGCACTTGCCATTAAATAAACTCTTCCTTATTTTGAAGTGAGAGCAGCCATTTGTAAACAAGGTTATAAGTGGTCATTGCAATTTAGTATTCTATTAAAAAAAACCAAAAAAAAAAAACCAATAATCTCATTCGATGTCAAAATGTCTTGGAGCAAAAATTACTACAAGGGCATTATGAAAAAAAAAAATCATCATTATTAGTGTTTTGTATATGTTCTGAGAAAATTAGCATGTGTGTCAATTTACTGGGTCTATATAACAGGATTTATATTCAAACTGACTTGTGACTTCTGTTGTCTGTAGGAATCTTTAATACCCAGATCCAAGGCTCTCTCATTCTATGAGAGACCCCCCCAAAAAAAAACAACCGGGTACACCTGAAAAAAGCCAAAGAAAACAGTGGCTAAAATATAAGCATTAAAAACAACAAGGATGAGGATACCAGTTCAAATAACTTGTGGAATAAATACTTTTCTATTTGTTCTTTATGACCTATAAACATCCTGAAATTTTATTAACAATTGGTCAAAAGAAAGGTTCCAATTACCCTAATGCCAGATTTTCTGCAATGTTTGTTCTGAATGACAAGAAAGTCTTTTTGTAAAACAGATATGGCAAGAAGAATTTCTCAGATATTTTTTGTGAAGGAGGATAAATAATTTTTATATGGTTATGTCTTATTTTTTTGGCTCTGTTACAAGACTCAGTCAAAATTCTTTACACATGCCTTCTCAGAACATTTTCCCATCCACCACAAACAATTATTTAATTCAGAATATTAAAGGGAGGTAACTGCTAAGAAAAGTAACAAAGGCATTCATCATCAAACAGCAGTATCATTACAAAAAAAAAAAAATTCTTCTATAACTTTGGCTTTGATTAGTTTTGGCATATGCAGTTTTAATGAGGGATTTCCAATTGGGCCAGTTTATAGATTTTATTTTTTCTTTAAATTGCGGACATTGTTACCTCCCTTCTTCCACTTGAGGAAAAAATTTAAAAAAATTGATATTAAACAGTAGTCTATTTTTTTTTTTTTTTAAATAACCATGGAAGTCCAACCATTGTTCCACTAAGGAATTCAAACTCAAGCAGGTTGCTTTAAACCAGTTGGCTGTACTATTATGATACTGGACAATTATATAACATGATATAACATGCTAAGTCAATTTTTCCACCCATAAGTAGAGTTGGTAGAAGAACATTCATATTGCTTTTCTTTTTTTTTTTTAAAACTCGTCAAAATTTGACCACCAAATTTGAATGTATAAAAATGATTTTTTTTTCAGATTTTGGCTCTGGAAAGTATATTTTCATTTTTATAATAATAAAACACTGATAAAATGAAAACATTGGAATTAAAATATTTAAAAAAATATTAACAAGAGAAATTAACCCAAGTAAAATAACTAAACAGTTGAGATGTACATATAAAAAGAACTTTGAGGAAAAAAAAAAAAAAAAAAGAGAAATTTTTTTTTTCCTCTTTACAATGAGACCAGTAATACATTAATTTGTTTATCCTCATCTGTCCAGACATTTGAAGATGAAAAGAGAAAAATTACAAGACAAGATATACACTTCAAGAAACAAAAGGAAGAATTAAGCATTACAAAATATTAAATAATTATAAAGATCAGAGGATTTCTCGGTCATTTGAAAATTATTTTGAGTTCATTTTTTTTCATTTTAATTTCTTGAAAAAAAAAAAAAAAAAAAGAAAATAAAGATACCTTTTCATTACAAAATTACATATCTCATCAGAAATATGTAGAACAATCAATAAGTCTGTAGCCAAATGATGAAAAAATGCATTTATTTTACATAACAAATTTATGATGTTCTTTTTTGTTAATCCACTTAATTGTGGTGAATATTAATCACAAATTATACAGCAAAAATTTCAGATCAAAATTCAGTTATTAATTATGTATGAAGCTACAGACTTAGTGGTCCACTCATATATGAGATTCAGATGTTTGTGCACCCAGCTCAGAGACAAATTTTGTGAATATCTCAAAAATTGCAAATCTCCATAGCCTAATAACAAAAAGGAGGAAGAAGAGAAAATGTTGTGGAATGCAAGAAAAAAAGATGAGGCACTCAGAAAATAAATTAAAAATAAATAAAACAAACAATAAATATTACTACTTCTGTTCCATCCTTGTCTTTATGTTTAGTACATGAAATTTGTCCCAAAATAGTTGTTACATTTTTAAAATCAAAATAAAATAAGAAATAAACTATTTCATTTTCACAGAGTTTATTAATAACATTGAATCATGGATTCTAAGAAACATTTAAATAATTTACATTTAATGCTGTTTGGTAGTTGATTTTCACTTTAAAGTTTTTTTATTCACATGCCTAATTTTATTTGAATTGTTTCCATTTCAGAACATATCTTTCACATGTGTTTATAAATTTCTGCCTATGATTGGTATCACCTGCTAAAACCATAAATGCACCAGGTGCAAATTTCAAACTTTGCTTACCTTTAAAGTGTTAATTTTAAGACATTTCCTATAATTAAAATAAATAAATTACTAGTGTCAGGTTTGAAATACCAAACAAAATTATCACTAAGCCATATAAACATAATCTTCAGTAAATGTTGCAGATATTCAAAAGAAAAATTTGTTAGTTTAACTATTATGGGATAGAGGCAGTAATAAAAAAAGAGAATTTCAAATACTTAATACTGATAACCACTGTCTTCAACACTTTTTTTATAGGAGACAAAGACAGACCCCACTTATCAAAACCCATCTTTATAAACAGTATGTAGTCATGTTCACTATTTAGAGGTACTACAATTTTGTAACTATATACCTTTTTTCTTTATTTAAATTTCAAAAGCCACTTATATTTACAGTTAAAATGCTAATGATGGAGGAAAGGCATTTTAACACTTGACTTGAAAAAAGAAGTCAAGATTGAAGTTTTCATGGAAATAACTACACGAGAGTTTGTTCCACAAAGTAGAAAAAACTCTCAGGGTGGAACTTTCTTCTATGCACATGAAATAAGAAGGAAATGAGGGAGATTTGAGTGTGTTGAAGTGACATATCCTAGCTGTAAAGGTCTGAATTGGTGGAAGTAAAGGACAGAGTACATTCGAATATTAATTTAGTAAATTTAGTCAAGAATTTAGTCTAGCATTTAAAAAATTTCAACTTTTTTTTCCGTATTCGGATAGATAGTGGTTAATAACAGATAATTAGGTCAGCCTCTCACCCATGACATTCTATACTAGAATGCAATGCTTGCAACACAGACTTAAATACAAATAAGGGAAATAGTTTGAACTTATGAAGACAATTTTAAAATTAAATTCCTATACTGTGTTTTTTTCAATAGCCACTTTTCTTTTACTATTTTCTAACAGATTTTGATTTTAGGGTCAAATTTTAAACCTTCGGCATTCAACACACTGAAACCCTTCCTGTAAATATTGGCTCAAAGTTTCACCATTTGTGGTCAACGTCTCATTTTTTTTGTGTGGCTTCCTGTGTTATTTGCGATGATGTCGTCATATTATGGCAGAGTATATATGGGGCAGGTTACAGCATATTGAACATTGAAAGCCGATATATACAGTGCGGGTTTGAGTGGGTTGAATGCTAAAGGTTTAATAAAGCGTTCACTTTGAATAATTTCTCATCTTTGTTGTTATCACTTTTTTCTATGATCTTTCATCAAAAATGTTGGAACAAAGGGTAATACATAAATATGAATGGATCCCCAGCTCAAGCCAAGTTGCAAATGGCCTAAGAGAGACAACTAAAGTTCATAATACTTATCGACATTGTGAACTTTAATTAGTTCTGATAAAATAATTATTGCTCAAGATTATTATTCAACATTTTATTGGCAGAAATTCTGTTTGCCTTGATATATGTTGAATTGTATAATTTTCAGTATATCAATACATAGCATTACAATTATATATATTCAGTTAACCTGAAGAATATTCATAAGCATTGTTAAATCAAAAATTTTGGAAAATCAAACATTTTTTTAAAATTTCTGTTTATAAATATATGTTGCAAAATTAAATGCATATATTTGCCTTGATAAAGTCCATCAGCAGATGAAAAGAATAGATTTTCCTTTTGTCTTATATATACATATATATACACATTTTATAATTATTTCATATATATATATATATACACACACACACAATATTTTATAATTATATAATATATACACAATATTTTATAATTATATAACATATATATATGTGTGTGTAGAGAGAGAGAATTAGACTCAATGAATGTTTTGATACATTTAATAAATCATACCCAGATTATCATGGGTTACATATATTGCTACTACTAAATATTTGATATACATAAGTCTGGTACTATAATTGATTATCCACTAAGGATTGGACTTACAATGTTGAAACTAGCTTGGCCAACCTATCATTCAAAAGCAAGCATGGTTATTTACTAAGCTTAGCCTAGTATGTTCTTCACTATTGTGGCCTTGTACCAAACTCACTAACAATGTCTTAGGAAACAAGTTTGATAGTCATTAACAAGCACAGTTATCACAATTTTAACCTACTGAACAGAAATAGCAAAATGATTGTTGAAATCTTTACCATTTCAAGAACTGTAAATCTCTTTTTACCTCATTGCTGGAAGATAAGAAAATCGAAATAATCTGCATATATAAACCTAGGAAATTGAGGTCAGTATAGATTTGTGGACATTACCTGGAAAGAGGGAATGGGGAAGATCTCATTCTAAATGGAGTGTATAACTAAGGAATGCCAAAGAATAGATTGAAGAAAACAATAAAAAGAATAAGATTAATAACTTCAAGCAAATCTAAGAAAGGAATATACTTGTTTTATTCAACAGTAATCAAATATACCAACACTCTGTTATTAGGTTCATTATTATTTTTATTCAATATAGCCATCCATAATGCTATAGTTAATAAAGCTTTCAATTTATAACAATACACAGCATAATGGAAATGGAACTTAAATAGGTATAGACTATATTTTATCATTTACTATTGTAAATTTGGCTTCTATACTGTTGTACCTCACTTTTCATTATAAACTGTTGTTCCCCCAAGATAATGCATTGTTATCTGTAGATAACATAACTTCTCATTTTGTATGAGAATAAATAGAGACAATGAAACAGAGAGCAACTGCTAACAAGTAAACAATACAATGATGGTTGCCGTGTAAGGACAAATGGTGTAGGAATTAAATTAAACATCTACAAAGTACATAATACCATTTTTTAGATCTTAGGTTGTACCACATGAAATATCAGATCCATGATTAAATAAGATTAGTCTTTATGTATGATTTTAAATAGAAACAATGCAGTTAAAACAGAAAGATCTCAGCAATGTTTAATCTTTGTATCCTAAAAAATAATAATAATAATACAGTGTAACCCGGATATAAGAGAAACCCGGATATAAGAGAGATTTTCTCTGGTCCCAAATTAGAGCCTGTGTTATATAAAATAGACCAAACCCGGATATAAGAGAAACCCGTATATAAGAGACTTCTCCGGTCCCGACAACTCTTATATCCGGGTTACACTGTAATAATAAATAATAATAATAATGTCAAAAGGATGGTTATTCCCTTGACATTGACTGCTATTACTGCATACACTTTTGACTCTCTTAGCAACATTTACTTACAAGATTATAAAATATGCGAACCAAGTATAATGCAATGTTTATTTACCTTTTATAAAGATTTATTTACAATTTTATAAAGAAACAAATTTGAAAAGAAATCTTTTTATTAAAAAAAATTATAAAAAAATTACAAAATTATCAAAATATTTAAACCAACTACAATGCAATATTTATTATTTACCATTTTATAAATAACAATGAAACTATTTTAGTGAATTTATGTGGTGATCACAAATGAAAGAAATACCCAGAAAATGCATTTTTTTTTAATTTATAAATTACCGTTATTCATCATTATGTGTTTATTTAAATTATCTTATTTACAGTCATTTTATAAAAAGTTCCTTTCCTATTTATTTCTTTATAAAATGGTAAATAATAAATATTTTATTATAGTTGGTTCATATATTTTTATTATCTTGTAAATATAAAATCATTCTTGTAAATATGCAATCTAATATACAGTGTTTAACTTTTGTCAATTCTCAAGAATGGAGAAAATGCATAAATCCACTTCCATATGTTTGGGTATTATTAAAATTCTAATCATCACTTTTTAAAAATAAACACTGCTGAGGGAGTGAAGTGAATTTACAGTAATAGCAGTGTCAAGGGAATAACTGTCCTTTTGACACACTGTATGTTTAGGGGAACAAAAGTTAAACATTACCAAAATCTCAATTAGGCATTTGAAGAAAGAACAATCAAGTGAACAATAATGGATTAAGAAATTTTACTCCTGAGATTAGAATTTTCATGAAAGATCCACAAATGTTATCAACAACAACTGAGAAAAATTGGAGAAAATAACCATGGCATAGAACAATAAAGTACACAAATACAATGGATCTATTGTGGGATGCCATTGTTGCTTCAAAATTCTACACATGAAGACATTTCAGAAGTAGATATTTAAAAACATTCTTTTTACTTTTCTTTTGCGTTTTTCTTTTTAGTATAGAATATTTTGAAATTTTCATGTAAGAATTATTATTATTTTATTACAAAAAGAAAAAAATTTAAACCAAACAATATAATTTAAATGAAAGCAGTGTCTCTTTCCCCTCAAAGTAAAAATTTAATAAGTGAAGCAGAATGCTTACTTGAAAGAACAAAACCCACTTTCATTAAAAAGTAGGAGAGCTATGTACTTTTGAAATGGCTTTGTGCATAAAAAAACGCACAAATGTGTAGTGTGCATAGTAAAGGTGTTAAAAAATAAATAAAAATAGTAAAAGGTGTTAAAAAATAAACAAATTAAAAAAAATCAAACTGATTCCTTGTGAATTGTCAAAAAATAAGAATCAGCATTATTTTGAGGTGTGTTCATCACTGCTTACTTGTAATAATAACAATCCATTTCTAAAACGTGTCATTAATGTAATAAAATTGAAAAAAAATGGATCCTTTAATGTATGATTAAAAGATGTTTGTTTCTTTTTTTAAATAAGTGTTTACTTTTTCCTGTCAAAATACAGCATTTCCTGTGGTACAGCTTAAGAGATTAAGACATTTTTCTTATATAAGGTCACTTGGAATTTTTCTAAAATCATCAGCCTCTGTTGCTAAATTCAACTTTATGAAATGTAAAAAAAAGATTCACCATTTTTATATAGTTACAATGCACTTAAACAAATATTAAAAAATAAAAAAAGATTAGTATAACTGAACAATATGTAAGTTACTCAGAGCCTCATTTAGTTACATATAACATTCATGATAGTTTCTGCTTTGTCTTGTTTAAGCTGGAAAGGGTTGGAAAACTGTGAAATAGAATGAACGGATAACAGTTTAAATACATCAGTAAGAGTTATCTCCATTTTTGTCAAGTTATAACAAGTTAAAATAACGAAATACAATGGAGTTGATACGGAAATACGCTTTATATGAAAAGCAAATCTTCAGATGAGAGAAAAAACTAATTTTTAACAGTAATATAGACATCATTTAGCAGTGTACTTAATGAAAGTAAGTTAACTGTGCTAAGCCTTATTAATTTCATGTTGCTAATAATATTATTTAAAAGAAAAAAATTTATATACTCTACTATTTAGACTTAATTCATTTTCTCTAAAAACCAAAAGAAATATGTAATTCATATCACAGGCAAGATTTGATGAAACGAATGTATGTCAAAGCCTTAATTTTCTCTATTTATTATATATTTAAAGAGACACAGAAAATATTAAACTTATATCTAAGAAATAAACAGATGTTGACATAAAACAAGAAACCTATTAACATGGCAACATGAATTCAAAATGTTAGTTATTTATTTATCTACATTCTATTAGAAAAAAAATCTTATAGAAGCATGTTTGGTGAGTAATGACAGTGAAAGAGAAACTATTGGGTTGGAAACAAAATTCTCACACAACATTTTATATATATTTAATAAAAGTTGTGTGGAAAACTGTTTCAAACCCAATAAATAATTTTCACCATACCAAACACCCATATGCAATTATATTTGTTTTCAATTATAATGGAAATTCTTAGAATATAGCAAGATGATATGTGATGAGGCAAGGTAATGAATGTTTTAATCTCATACCTTTCTTCAACAAGATATTAAAATTAAAAATGCTTCTAGTAATACAGATGACAAAATCTTTTCAATGCTGTTTGCTAAAGTTCTACCAATTGAGGCTATTCTTACCTTTTACAACCAAACATAAAATATATTCTACAATTTAGTAAATTTATGAAGTATGGTGTTGGGTCTATTATAGTATTTCTTGGATCAATGAGAATTACTTAACAGTACTCATCTACTCTGCAAGTAAAATGTGACTGTGCATTGGGTTAATTAATACCAACAGTAGTAGCATAACCTCTTGACCTATTGGAAAAGGTAAATTCATACCTCAAGTATGAAGTGAAGACAAACTGCCTCAGCACAGGGAGACGTGGTTTCATGCCTTGTCCAAGAGCATTAATGCAAAGTACATGCAAACTACGTCAGTTGGAATTTGAATTCAGTTTACCAACTGTTTATTTTTATGCTGTTCATTGTTAATCCAACCTATTTGGCCACCCCACCTTATCAATGGTATATAGTTTAAACAAATATATTGGTTGGCACATCAAAAATTTCTATATGCAATTAATTGATCATCAATATTAAAAATTTGCTCAAAAATATGTTAAAGCAGAAGTATAAGAAAATATTTTTCAAAAATGTAAATGTTTGCATCAAGCTCTCTGTGACATTATGATAAATTTATTCAATTAAACATCTATTGTAAAAGGATTTTAGTTTTCACCTGATGAACTTATGTTTTTCTGGCTAGCTACATACAGAGTAAAGCACAAAAGATTAGAAATTTCTATTGGATACATAAAGGCTATTGAAAATTATATGTAACCAGTTCAGTAGAGTCATGTAAAAAGTATTACTATTTCTCTCTCTCTCTCTCTCTCTGTGCCCCTTTTGCTTTAACTAGAACTAATTCCCAATAAGAGAAGTCATATATATATATATATATATATATATATTTTTTTACAAAAGAGCAGTCACATATATTGAAGCATACTTATATAAAAAAGAAATATGCAAATATATATATATATATATATATATATATATATATATATATATATATATATATTATTTCCTTTTATAATATGTATAAGAGTACTCTTTATTTTAAATGCTTTCAAAAGAGCTTTTTAATAGCCAAAAATAACATTTATTGACCCATTAACAGTCTGTTTCATGCTTAATAATTTTTCAAATGGGTGTTTGTTTATTTTGAACACTCCTGAAATTAATTGTTCTTTTCCTTTTTTACAAAAACATAGAAATAACACCATGTCAAAATGTATATGGGAACTAAAAAAATGAAAGTGATAACACCGTTAGTAGAATGATATATAATTAACAAAAAGATAAAGTGACAGAAATTGCAATCTGTGCATGAAGCAGAAACTGCAAATTTAAGAAATGGAATAATTTAATAAACAAAAGAAATGAAATCTTTTTGAAATGCCGGTACACTAACTCATTCTCTTTGAAAAATGTGAAAAGTACAATTGATTTCAGGAGTATTAAAAATAAACAGGCACCCATTTTAAAAATCCCTAAGCATGAAACAGTCTGTTATTGCATGAATAAATATAAAATGTTGTTGCTGTTGTGTGTGTATACTTTGGTATTTGTCTTGCATCTAATAAGCATCTACACATATTCTTCCAAAAGAAGCTTTTGTTCAATTACATTTCTTCCAAAATCTTAGCAACAATTAATTTTACAACAAGCAAAATATCAATACCATATTCATTTCATAGGTAAATACAGGATTTGGTTTATTTCTCTATTTAATATGATTCCACAAATGCCCCATTCATTTGAACACGATTGGAGAACAGGTTAGCTGGAATGTTAAAATATTATAATAATAATAGTAAGGGATAAAGTTAAATCATTGAAAAGTAACAATAATTAAAGTCAAAATTTCAAACAAAAATTAATCCAGATTTTGTCAGTTCACTTATTTGGTATACAAAATGGGTGACATCAAATTTGAAGGTGAGTGTAACATGAAAACTTTAACAAAAAATAATTCAAGACAATAAAAAAAAAGTTCTTCTAAATTGTCAATTTATCTTTGATTCAAACTTGACATCTTGGAATGTAACATTATAAAATTTATTGTCTACATCAAAGATCAGCTAAAGAATGTTTGATTATTGTCCAAAGACAGAAGTAAATATTTGAATTCGTTTTTGGAAATAAATATCAGAGATTAAGCTCATCAAAAAAATTTTTTTTTAATTAATTAATAAAGAACAGAAGTAGAAAAAAAGGCAATAAATATTTAAGATCTTTTTGCTCATTAAACTCATGAAAACTTGTTTTTTGTTTTTAATTAATAAAAAACAAAAAGAAGGGGAAAAAAAGCAACAAATATTTAAAAAGATCTTTCTACCTATTAACCACATTCCTGCTTTTGTGAAATGAAACTTTAAAAACAAAATATTTTATTATTACGTTACCTGAAGATGAGTAATGCGAGCAATATTTTGTAAAAACAAAAACAAGATGGGGATAATAGTCGAAAGAAAAAAAAAATGTATATTAATGGTGCCTCATCAAATAAATACTGAACCATTCAAGGCATTTTTTCTTATTCACAGGTGTCCAGTAATGAGAAAAAAAAATCTTCCTCGAAATACAAATTTCAAAATGGAGTGTAAAGAAGGAACCAATTTTGATGCTTTAACCAACTGGCCTGAGGACAATTTGCAGGACAAGGCTCTCACCAACAAGTAGCGGTGAATTTTGCTGGCATAGATCACTGAGAGACACTTTCTTATCAATTTCTGTGTCGGTTGTGTATCGGGTCTTGGAGAAATTCTTCTTGCCACTTACAGAATGCAGTATCTTCTCCCTGTCCACGAGAGAGAGCAAGTACTCCACTGGTCGTGGCTGATCAAGAATGAGATTTGAATAAAGCACAGCTCGAAAATCATCACATGTAGATGAAAATCCCTTTGGATGCACCTTGAGCTCCCACTCCCAAGTCTGGGCAGGAAAAGTTGATGCCCGTGTTGAGAATCGAAAACTGACCTCAGCGCACTTCTGACAATCTGCATATCGCTGAATCACTAGCCGTTTGTCCCAGCGAAGGTCAGTGTAGTTACGCAACAAGAAACTAGAAGATGTGAATTCCTTGATCATGGCTCTGCTGGTCAGTGGGAGGGCAAGGTACTTGTAAGCCTGCATGAAATACGGTTGGAAAATGTCCGGCATTTCTTGCACGACTTTGTTGCTTTCAACCTGACAAAGTTGATCAGGTGTCATCATTGGAAAACGAATATGACAAATTAGGTCTTGGACATTCTTACGAAGATTCTCTGCTCGCTGTGGATGCTCTGGAGACAAAAGCCACTTCAAGACTGCTTCCCATAATTCATATTCATCCTTGACTGCCAGTTCTGAGCTCTTCAAGAACTCTATGAGCTGGTCCTTGTCAAGGTTAACCCATTCTTGTTCCCATTCGACTGACATCATGATGTCGTCCATTCTTTCAGCTAAAGCATGTACACAAGCATGGACCAGTTTTTGATGGTAGCATTTTGTGCCGTACTGGAACCAAATGTGGAAGACGTCTTTCAGTTGCAGTCGTGGGATAATGCAGGTGCAAGCAAAATTTATACAGACATTACGCAAGTCTTCCACATTGTATTTATCAGAGAGAATTAACATGGAAAGAGTATTGCCAATGTTCAGGCGTACATGGCAGCTGTAGAGGAACTTGAGAAAACGAGGAAAGACAGCAGCACACATATTATCTTCTTGAAGCTCAATCTCCTGGGAAGAAAAAAAGAAAAAGAAAAAAAAAATTACTTGTAAAATAATTTGGCCAATGTTCAAGTGTTATTGTCTGGAAAGTATCCTGCCATTTTGAACATCTCAAAAACTGGTTGAGTAGCCTTGATGCCAATTGTCAAGAAATAAGACTGAACCTTATATATGTGAAGGGACTCTTCTGTGAAGTTACTCAATTGGCAGTGAGATCTTATTGATTAAGCTTGTCTATCACATGACCAATGCAATCATAATGTTCAAGTAAGTAGATCAGTAAAATTTAATGCAGGGTTTTTACAAAAATATAGCATCATCCAATACCTGTAAGCTCCCCAACCCTTCAGTCCTGATTTGACTCCTTGTAACTTTTGGTTATTGTCAATGAAAAAAAAAAAAAAAAAAAAGATTTCAGGTTGGAGGTGAAATTAAGGAGAAAAAAAGGCAGCTGATGGTTGTCTGGTAAAAGGAATTTGTTTTGAAAGTGAACAAGATACTGTGTGAGATCTCATGGAGAGTACTTTAAAGGGAGCTAAAGAGTCATTTTCCTAGGTAGGCTAATTTTTTGTTAATACATTTAATATTAACATTGGATCATTTTCAGACAGATTACATATGATGGGGAATGACATTTTTAAAGCGTGAATTTTATGTGTATGTCAATCCATAAAGATTTGTTTAGTAATATTTTTAAGCTTTGATCAACTCTCTTTAATTAATCTTCTATATTTTATATCATACTTATTATAAAACCTAGGTTGTGTGTGTGTGTGTGTGTGTACGTTTATATATTGGATCGGATTTCCTACATTTTTCAACAGATTTCAACAAAACTTCATAGGACTACGTAAAATTACCTTGCGGTGGTTCTGACAGCACCAAAAATTGGAAAAACACAATTGTTTTTGCACGAAATCAATTTGAAAACACTATTAAGAGGCATCGCTGAGAATGAAAGGGGGACAACTCATATCGATTTATACTTATTATAAAACCCAGGTTGTTTGTGTGTGTGTATGTGTTCCTTTATATATGGGATCAGATTTCCTACATTTTTCAACCAATTTCAACAAAACTTCACTTTTTTTTTTTTGGTAGTGTTTCTTATTGTCTTGCACACTTTTTTTCTTTATTTTTACATTCAGAATGCTTTAAAAATTCCATTTACAAGACAATTGTTTATAATAAAATTCTATTCAATCGGTAGACTCATAACGATTGAAAACAATGTTTTTTGTTTGAGTTTGACCAATTTGTAAAAAAAAAAAAAAAAAAAAAAAAACTAATTAAGACATGCGTGTCCGTCAACCTTAAACAATAATCTTTGTCAATTTTATTTTTCAGTCTTTATGATGGTCGATACTTGATCTATCTCTTACTGTTACATCCCCGGCAACGCCGGGCTCTACTGCTAGTATATATAAAAAAAATATATCAAGTCATCCCAAAATATCTGATATCTTATAGTGTAAAGAATAACTCAAGATATTTTTAATATTCTGAAATACCTAATGGATAAAATTTGCAAAAAAATCATAAAGTTTTTAAAATACTTTTCATTGTAATTAAACTGGATCATATTAACTTGAAACACAAAAATGGATGTGTTATATGGAACATATAAAACATGTAATGTTTTGAATTTTGAAAATTTGTCAGTAATGCCAAAAGCAAACCTGAAATATTAATGATGTTTATAGGATATTTTTTGTTTAAATAAAAGAAAATTTTGAATCCTGATTTGTAAAAAATAGAAATGAAACTTTTCATTCAAAAGCATGATGCATTTTGAACAGCAAATTTGAAATGTTGAATTAGAAAAAAAACAGAAATTTTTGAACTCAATAGAAATAAAACATTTATTTTAAAGAATTAACTTGAGCAATAGTATCAAATTTACTTTTTGTTCAGCATCCAACATTTTTTTTTAGCATTTCATTTTCAAAAAAAATGCCAATGAATGGACAAGAGGTTAAAAAGATTTGAAAAGAGAATTTAATATTTTTTATGAAGAAAAGTGAAACAAAAATACAATAAAATAATTAATGATCAGGAAGACATAAGATGATATTCTTGACATTTCATTTAAATTTTTTGAAGATCATATTAAAAAGGAAAATCAATAAACCAGAAGGGAAAATCCAAAGGTTTTTTAAAGAAAAAAAAAAAAAAGAATATAAGAGATATTAATGCATCTAACTAAAGAACAGTAATAAAGGGATATTTGGCTTCAATATTTTAATTAGTTAATTGTAATTTGATTATATATAATATTTAAGTAAAAAGAAGGTTTATTTATATTACTATCAATTTTTTTTCAAATTAATCCCAATCAGAGCTAAACATTTTCAAATACATTTAGAAAGCTTTTAATTATGAGTTTTTGTTACTTTTAAGTATTTTTTTTAAAACCACCAATGTAATGTCACTCAGACGTTGATTATTAAAATATTTAGCCAGGCTAACAAGAGCATGACGCTCATTACCAAAGCAGTCAATTCCTGAAGAACTTTCTAAGGCAGGATAAAACTGAAAATTTCTGGATGGGGGTCAGCACATCCAACCATTTTTTAAAATTGTCTGTACCAGGATTGATCTTTTTTAGATTCATTGTCAATTTTTTTTGTCATTTCATATTTGAATGGTTAAAGCTTTCCAGCTCAACATTCATCAAAAAAGTAATGGATTATTGAAAAACATGTCAATAAATATGGCAAAAAAAAAATAAAATTTTATGAAATTAAGACAATTTTAAACAAATACAATGTCAAGCAATTTTTAAAAATGACAGTTATTCTTCCTTCAAGTTAAAGTTAAATGTTCAAAGATGAATATAAAGTATTAAATCTTATATATTTATAAATATTTTTAACCAATTTAAAAAAATCAATTCAGTTTGTTTGATAAAAAAATTTAAAAATTTGTTTTTCATTATACCTGCTGAATTTTTGTAATCTAAATAGAAGTTAAAAATGGGGCCATTTAAAAAATAAAATAACATTAACCACAAATTAAATACAAGAAAAATTTTCAAAAGCCAGAAAAAATTTTTTTTCAACTAATGAAAAAAAATTATTCAGAAAATTCACACCTGTGTGAAATTTGAAACATTTTGAGATTCCCTTACAGATATAAAAAATACAAACATACAACTTCCTATTATTTAAAATAAAATTGGAGTTCTTTTTGATCTTCTACATGTGTGTGTATATATATATATATATATATATATATATATATATATATATATATATATACACATATTCAATGGAAATTATGTCAATAGCAGATTGATTAAGACTGTCTATTTAAACATTAGGCTGAATGTCATAAAGTAAGTCTTTTTTTATCTTATACCAAAAAAGAACATTAATTATTGATAAAACAAACTTCATTCCAAGGAAAATTTTTTTTATTGTTATTTTATATTTCTTTTAAAAAAAATATATAAATATTATTTCAATTTAATGATGTCCTTTTTCTTTTGTGTTTTAAAAACCTGATGAATTCTTTTTAAAATTTTCATTTAAAATATATGTAATCTTTAATATAAAATGTTAGAGAATCCTGACACAATATAAATTTTTTTTCAATTTTAAATTAAACCTGGGTAGATGGGTCCCAATTATTCAATTTTACAATGTTTGTTTATAAAAATTTTAAGGAGGAATTTCCATCTGACAGCTTTTGGTCATTAAATTTTGCATTTATGAAATGATTACTATGAATACATCCAAGAATAAATAATCAATTTTTTTTTTTTTCAAGGGTCATTCATTTGAAAATTATTTTTCTTAATCCTTACTCTTATTTTTTTCACACATGTCATTCATTAATCCTGTATCTTGAAATGGCTCTTGATATAAATTCGTCCTAAATATAAATATAATTAAATTTGAATGAGATAATTTGTCCCCAAAATTGAAAAAATCAACACATAAATCAGGAAAAAAAAAAAGAAATGGGACAAAGGCAGGCATTGATTATTTTTTATTCTAATTATTGATGATTTTTTCTGGAGATGCCAGAGCCTTCTTTTTAAAAATCATTGAGTTTTTCTCCTCTCCAATTAAAAGTTAATTATTTTTTAAAATGTTTTTTTTTTTTTTAATTGTATGGATGGTCAGCAGCTGTTTCCCCAGATTTTAAACAATTTGTTATTTTTTTTGAATTGGAAGACTTCTTTTTTATAAAATTAAATGGACATTATTTTCAAAAAAATAAGGTGTTTAATAAAAAATTCTCATTATTCTATCATAGTTATAATAATAAATAAGTTAAAAATATATTTATAGTTCATTTAAATTCATCAAAATAATTTTGCTAAATCAAAAAAAAAATAAATGAGTTCAAATAACTGGAGATATAGTTTCTAAGACAATGGTTTTAGGTCATCAATGGAATATTTTGTCCCATATTAACATTTTCAAATCTATGATTTTTTTATGTTTTTAAATTTTTAATTTTTATAAATTTGCCAAATATAGATTAAATAGTGATGTATATCTTAATCGCATCTCAATGAGTTGATTTTAATGTTTTTTGCTTTTGAAAAAAATTTCATTTTTTATTTTGAGAACTTTGAATTAAATGTGATGCTGTTTTATTGGAAATGAATGGAGTCTTTTATGGCCTTGAATGATGCCATTATAAATGGAGCTATTACATATCTGTTTCTATTCTTTTGTAAATAAAAATGAATATAACAATCATTATATATTTATATAAAAATTTATATATATAAATATTATTTTTATAAAAATATATATAGAAAAATCCATAAGTAAAATAATATATTTCTTTTTATTTTTAAATTGGAAAATGGTGATTTTAGGAAAAAAGTGCCCCATATCTTAGCAGCAATACATATCAAATTAAAATGGTTCTATTAATGAGCATTGCTATTAAATACACATAAATTCATAAATATAGAATAAAACATTCTTTCTTTTTTTTTTAAAAAAGCAAAAAAATCAATATTGCATATATAAAAATAAAATGGCCTAGACAGTCTGTTTTCATTTTATGGATATAATCATTCTTTATATAATGTTTTTCATATTGTATTTTTTTTACTAAATAAAATTTTATCAAATATTTACAAAATTTATATGGATAAATTGTCATCTAAATTATGCAAAATGAAAATAACACTGACATCTCATTTTAACAGATATATTTACCAAAATTACACAAAAATATCTTGAAATACTAAAGAGTAAATTTATTCAATAAAATCACCATTGGCTTCAACCACAGCCTCCAGATGACTTTGGAATCTCCTGCAACTCTTCTGGATGGTCTCCTTGTTTAAGTTGGTGAATGCTGCCATAATCCTTGCCTTCAGTTCATCTTTGGTGTTACAAGGAGTTTTGTTGGTCTCTCACTCAACTGCACCCCACACATAATAATCAAGGGGTTGCAATCTGGGGAATTAGGTGGCCAGATTTCAGGGGTGATGTGGCTGCAGAAATTGTCTGACAGCCATGACTGCATTCCTCTGCTTGTGTGGCATGGTGCAGAGTCCTATTGCCAAAAATAAGATCTTCCAGCAGCCACCCTCTTGACCCTGGTAGCACTACCTCCTCAAGGCACTTGATATAGGCCTCCATGTTGAGTCTGAGGCCCTGTGGGAAGAAATTCAGGAGTTCTAATTTCTTATCAGAACAATCATCACCTTTCAAAACACCATACCTTCATAATCACCATTAGACTCATCCAACTCTTTCTGAATCCTCTGCACTGTCCTCAGATTGACACCCAAACACTCTGAAATGTTTGTATTGGAGCTTCTGGCATGAATGCCAAGCAGTACAGCATGCCATTTCCAAATTTCTGGCAGAGTGAATTGCATCATGGTGCTCTTTTTTTCACAGACAGTGCCCAACTGACCCTACTATACTGTGCAGTCAACAAAATCAAAAAACAAACAATGCATGCATGAAAATTAAAAAATATAAAATGGCGACAATTTACCCATCGCACCCTGTATATATATATATTTATATATTTAATATTCAAAATAAATATATAAAATTTAATTTTATATAATCATAATTTTTTTTATCTTTGATTATAAAATTTATACTAATTTTTTTTTTTAATTTTTAAATGTATTTAATTAAAAATTTATTATTATTTATATTATTGAAATAATTTAAATATTTTTTTTTTAATTTTTATTTTTTTAATATTTTTTTTTAATAAATAATTTATTGATTGAAAAATAATTCTTAAAGTTTATTTTAATTTATTGTTAATTTTATATGAAATTTTTTTCAATTTTGGATTATAAAATAAATTTTATATTTTATTATTTTATTTTTATATATAAACCTGTTATATATTCTAAAAATGAAATAAAAATCAATGGTGGAAATATATAAAAAAAAAAAATTAATTTTAAATATGAATATTTTTTTTTATTAGATTTAAAAAATTATATTTACTTAATTTTAAAAAATATGAATGAAATTATAATATAAATAAATTTAAAACATAAAGTGTTAATAATTATTTTGTTTTTTTATAATTGAAAAATTTATCAAATTTCAATTTAAAAAATATTTTTATTAAAATTTTTTTTTTTATTTTAAATAATATTTTTAAATATATTTTTTGAAAGATAAAAAATTCTATTCTATTTTTTGCATATTTTTAAAAATAATATATTTGAATGAATAACTAAATTTTTAAATAAAAACAAAAAAAAAAAAAAATTATTTTTCAAATTTTTCCATTCTTTATTTTTTATTTGAATAAATATTAATATCAATTTTCAATTATCATTAATAAAAATTTTTTTAATTTTTTTTTTTATTTTTATTTTTTTTTCTTTTAGTTATTTTTTTTATTTTTAAACAAGTAAATTGAATTTTTTCATAATTAATAAAAAATTTACTAATAACTTTTTAATAAATTAAAAAATTTTCCAATTTTTTTTTTATTTTAAAAAATTTTGTATTTTTTTTAAATGCATCTAATTCTTTTTATTTCTAATTGAAATTTTATTTAATATATATAAATAAAAAAATGAAAAAATAAAATAAAAATTTTTTAAATTTTGGAAATTTTTTAAAAAGAATTCCTTTTCTTGCAAAATTTTTTGAAAAAATTGATATAATTGTTTTTTTCATTTTTTTTTCAATGGAAAAAATTTTAGGATGATTTCTTTTTTCATTTAACATTTATCAAAAAAAAAAAAAAAAATTTATTTAATTTTTTTATTTTAATTTAAATATTTTAATTTAAACTTTTTGTAATTTTCATGTTGAAAAATTTTTTAAATTTTTTTTTTTTTAAAATTTTTTATTTATATTTATTATTTATATTATATCATATATATATTATGTTATTATTTTATTCATCATTAATTTTTTATATAGGATTTTTTTGAAAAAAATAAATTTATTTGTTGGAAATTTTTAAATTTATAAATTTTTTTTTTTTTTTGAATTTTTTTTTCTTATTTATTTATTTTTTTTATTTAAATTTTTTTTTTTTTTAAAAAAAATTTTTAAAAAAGTTTTTTTTGTAAAATTTAAATTTTTTTTTTTTTTTTTTCTTTAAATCCAAAATTTATGATTTTTAAAAAAAAAAAATTAAATTTGAAGTTTATTGAATTTAATTGTTATTTTTCAATTAAAGAAAAAAAATTTTGGTTTTCATTAAAATTTTTTTTTTTTTTTTTTGATCAATTTTTTTTCAATACAAAATTTTGAAAATTTTGGTTTCCAAAAAAAAAGTAAAAAATAAAAAATTAATGATGGTCTTCATTTAAAAAGAAAAAAAAAATTTTGGAAAAAATTGTTTTTTTTTTTCAAATTATTTTAAATATCAAATAAATTTTAAATCAAAATTTTAATTTTAAATTTTCTTTTTAAAAAATTAAATTTTGTTTTTTTTTCATAAATTAAATTTTCATGAGAAAAATAATTGTAATTAAATGTTAAATATCATTTATATCATTTAAAATTTATTTTTAAAAAAAAATTTAAATTTTAAAATGAAAAAAGAAAAAATTTTTGACATATTTTAATGAAGGTTTTTATTTTTTTTTTCCTTAAAAATTTTTTTTTTAAATTAAAAATTCTTGATAATTTTATTTTGATAATGCTCAAGTCAAAAATAAAATTTTCATTTTTTTTTTTTTTTTTTTTTTTTTGAATTATTGGTTTTTTTAATAGAAAGGTGTGAAGAATTTTTTTGAAAAATAAAAAAATAAAAAAAAAAAAAAAAAAAAAAATTAAATGAAAAAAAAAAAAAAAAAAAATTTTTATTTTTATTATTTTTTTTTTTTTTAACAAAAATTATTTTTAAAAATTTTTAATATTTTTTCAAATCTTTTTTGAAGACAAAAAATTCATTTTTTTCTTTTTTTAAAAACAAAATTTTTTGTTGTATTTTTTTAATTCATTTTCAAAATTTAGATGAGATTTAAAGTATCTTTTTTAATATTGATAAAAATTTTTTTTTTTTATATATTTTTTTTATATAACTTTTATTTTTTTAAATTTAAAAAATTAAAAAAAAATCTGAATTGAATTTTTGAATAATTTTCATGAAATTCAATTTTTCAAATTAACACTTTTTTTTATTCAATATTAAAAAAAAATATTCTTTGAAATGGTAAATTGTAATAAAAAATTTTTAAAATTTTTTTTGTCCTAGTGTTTTTCAATTCCAAAATTTAAATGAATTTTAAAATTTTTAAAGAACTTTTTTAAATATTGATTTAATCCATCAAACATGGAAAATAATTTTAACATTTTACTTATAATCTTATTAAAATTTTTTTTTTTTTTAAAAATATATGAAATCATTAAAAACTCCATGATTGGTTATTTTATTTTTTGCTGAAATTTTTTTGTTATAAGTTTTATTTAATATTTATGATTTTATAATGTAAATTTATAACATTTAATTTTTTTGTCTTTGAAATTTTTTTTTTTAAAAAATAAAAATTTTAAAAAAATTTATAAATTTTTGAAAATTTTATTAAAAAAAAATTAAAAATATTTTCCCTGATTTAAAAAAAAAAAATAATAAATTATAATTTTTTTTTTTTTAATTAAAAGAATTTTTCAAATTTTTTATTTTAAATACTTCTAATTCCAAAGTTTTTTAAAAAAATAATAAAAATTTATATTTATTTTATAAAAATATTGTAAAAATATTAAATTATTTATTGATTTAAATTTTTTTAAAATAATTTTCATTTATTTCTGTTTATTTATTTTTTTTAAATTATAATTAATAATATTTGGAAGGTTTAAATCATAGGATATATTAGTTTAAAATAAAAACAATTATAAAAAAAAAATTTGATTTAATATATATTTAATTGAATGTTAATTTAATTCATTACAATAATTTTTGAAATATTTATATAATTGTTAGGTTTGAAAATTGATTTTTAATTTAAAACTTTATTAAAAAAAATATTTTGAAAAAATTATTTAAATGTTTTTTTCATTTTTTTTTTAATTATTAAATAAAAAAAAATAGTTCCTTTAAAAAAAAAAAAAAAAGAAAATTTTGCCATTAATCTATGTTTAAAGTTTTTTTTTTTAAAATTTTAAAAAAAAAATATTTTTTTAGAAAAAAGGACAGATTCTAAAAATTTTAAAAATTTTTAACCTTAAATAAAAAAAATCAAAATTCAAATTATTTCAAATTTATCATTAGTTAGTTTTTTTTTTTCATTTTTTGAAATATAAATTTTTTAATCAATGTCAAAATAATTTTATTTTAAAATAAATTATTTTTGCAAAAATAACTTTTATAAAATAATTATTATTTTTTTAAATTTTTTTATATAAAAAAAAATTTAAATGAATTTAATAACTAAAAAAATAAATTTTTTAAATAAAAAATATATTAAATTTCAAAATGTAAATCTGAAAAATTATGAAAATGAAAATAATATATCCAATTTTATATATATTATTTCATTATATAAATATTTATAAAAATTTTTATTTAAATAAAATTTTTTTTATATATATTTCAATAAAAAAAAAAAAAAAACAAAAACTCTGAAATTTTATAAAAACTATTGATATCAAATTTTGTAATTTTTCTTTCTAAAAAAATAATTTTTTATTTTCTTCCAACTAAAATTTTAAATTAATTTTTTTTTTTGAAATCAATTTTTATTTTTTTATATTTTTAATAATATTTCTTTTTTTTTCTTGAACTGTTATTTTTATTTTAAAGAAATTTTTTATTTTGGTCTTTTAATTTTTTTAAATATAAATATTTAAAAATAAATTTTATATTTTTGGTCCAGAATTTTAATTTCATAAAAAAAAATTAAATGTTAAAATTTTTTTTTTTATTTAAAAAATTAGAATTTTTGATTATATTTCAATCAATAAATTCAATCATTAAAATATGATACAAAAAATTTTAAAAATTCAAATTTTTTTTAAAAAAAATTTGGTAACTGAAAACTTAAAATAACATAAAAATTTAAAAAATCCTTTTTTAAAAAAATTTTTGCATGTAAATGACCAAAAAATTTCTACAATTTTTTTTATATTCCATCATTTTTTTACAAAAAAAAATTTTTTTTTAAAAAAAAATTTTTCAATATAAAAAGCAATTTTATTTAATTAAAATAAAGGAGTTATATGAACTGTAACCTAGGGAAGGTTACTGAATAGAATAATCAAATGAAGGTTGGTAATGAATGATAATACTTAGGACAAGAACAACACATATAAGATTCACCAGCATCATGTAGAAGAAGTAGTAGTCAAACTGCTAGAAGTGAGTCAAGTGAATTCCACAATGAATCTCCATACATAGTAGATATTAAAACAATGTTTTATTTTTAGATAAGTTTCTATCTAAGTTGGGGAAGGAGGGAGCTAAGTCTAAAAGAACCAAAGGGGGGGGGATTCTTGAAGGTAGTATTTATACTGCAAAGATAGGCATGAAACATGCTTTCCTGAGACAACAATGCAGTAAAATCCACAAAACATTTGCTTGTAGAACAAGGGGAAAAAATAAAAGAAGTGCAACAGAAGAGACTTACACAAGCAGCACGATACTACACAGGCTTACTTGAGACAGATTGGAGAATAACACTTAGACCAGGTTGTCTGCTTGTAACAAGCTGTTGGCCCATTACATAAAATTGTGGTCAGAGCTTCAGCATTCTCTCGAACTTCTGACCAAGACGACTTGAGACTGCTGATCAACTGCCACAGGGGTTTATCTGTATAGAAAATAAAGACAAAGTACTTACCTATCAGACAATTTTAAAATTAAAAATAAAAAATAATTGAAAAACATTAAAATGATTATACCATCATATGCAATTCCAATATTGAGGATTTTCATTATTAAACTATATGCCATAAGCATTTGTGTATTATCTGTAAATTTTCACAGTAATAAAAGACATATATGGAAAATAAGTAAACCCTGCTCAGATTCAAATATTTGACCTAGAGGTCAAACTAGGCAATTAACATGTCCACTGTTCTTTTGCTTGAGCAGCATGGTAAAATTACCTTGCAAATATAAAGTTTGGCAGAATATACAGACACTACAAAAGGGAAGCTAAAAAGTTCTCAGCCTAACCAAGTAGCACATCCACACAAAATTTTATGCATGATCATTTGGTGAGATTTTAGTAAATGGATTAAGGCCAGGAAATTTCTAGTACTTCATCATACACTGGTCCTAGACAAATGGCCTGGGAGTGAAACTTTAATCTTAGATTACACAGATACTACATAAATAATCTTGTAATTTTTTACAATTACTATATTTATATATTTTTAAAAAATGTGAAAATCTAATAATAGTAAGGACTTAAATATGCCATCATTTTAGACAACATTAAAATAGTATTTTTTTTTTTTTTTTTTTTTTTTTAATTATTTCACCTCAGGCAAGGTAATAAAGCCAATAAAAAGCAAGAGGTTACTGAGAGTGAGAGAATATGAGGGGGGAAATAGCACTATTAAGGAGAGTGAGCAATAAAAGAACAAAATTAAGAAGACAGAAGATAACAAGACATTGCATTTAAATTTTTGATGATCAAAATAGACTGGAAAGCAAGAGGCCAGAAGAGGTTTCTAGAAGTGAGGAGTGTGAGGGAAGAAATTGTTAGCATAGAACTTACGGTTACACACAGCATAGTATCAACATAAAAGTTTACTGAACATAAAATGGGGATCGTTTTTCTATTAAGTAGTAAAATGTTCCCAAAATTATTACACCTTAATAGTCAGAAAAAGATATTTAAAAACTCACAAGGATTTGAAATATGCCATCCTTTTTTGACAGCATCCATCTGTAAACTATTTTTTGTCTGAATTTTTGAGATGAAGAATTATCATTATCATACATTAATTTACTTATATCCTTATGTTAGTTGTTATAGGTATAACATTTCATCAGGTGTCTTTTAAGTCGGTAACTTTCTGAGAATTTCAAACAAAAGCCTTTATTCATGAGGGTAGATGATTCTCATTCAGCTGTCTATGCTAAAGGATATATCTTATTAGTTAATTTGTCCTTATGATGTCACTTGTTTCTTCCACTGAAAAGTAGCGTGACTTTTTTTTAGAAAATCTAGAGATTGAACCCAAACTGCCAGTTAACTAGATCCACATAACCAACTTGACCACGAATAAAAAATTTTTTAATCATATTTTTCATATTTCTTTTGATCATAAGAACAGCTGAAGACTAAATCAGACTAAAATAAACAGCAAAAGAATAGTTTAACCTACAAATAGAAGTAATAAAAAGATGAAATAATACAAATATTTGATCTTACAATCTAAAATACGATAGTCACAACTATGACTACTACTGCTGCTAGGTAAGAAATACATATGACATTAAAAAAAAATCATCAGGAAACAGAAGCTGCAGGAATAGAGGTGAAGAGCTTCTTTGACCAGGAAAGATTTCATGGTTAAATTGGTTAAGACATCATCCATGTAAGATGAGTATAGGATGCAAGTTCAAGTCTTGTCAAAAGCATTTTTTATTCTTATTTATTACTCTTTACTTTGATGGTCAAAGATAGACAAGATTAGAAACGTATTAAAAAAAAATAATAATAATACAAGTAATCAATATTCAATTAGTCATTAATAATTTTATTAATATTTTTTTTTTTTTCTTTTTACATAATCTCCAAAACATTATGAATTAAAATTATTTCTTCTATTTATGGTAGTTTATTATTTTTGATTCAAAGAATATGAAGTTCAATTCTTATCAATGTCAACTCCATTTTTCACTCATGAGGACTTTCAATAAGAAAGTCTTCATGAGTGATGTAATCTCCATAGCCTTTCTACTTTTCAAAACAATTTGCAAAATGTCCTCTTTAGGAATCATCATCTGTATATGAAGTAACATCTAATAAAATAATAATACTAGTCACTGATATACATAAAATCTATATTTTTCATGTATATCAAGGTGAACATAATTTCTGACAATGAAGTGCTTAATATTTGACAACAATAATAATTGCTGTTTGGTTGTTTTGTTTCATGATATAACAACCAAAGTGGATCATTTAATGCCAACAAAATTTTTGAAATATATTCATAGTGATAGTTTGGTAAAAAAGGTGTGTATGTATACATATTTGAACCATTTTTCAATTGCTCATATTTTTTAGTACAATCCAACTTCTTTGAGGAAATTTACAGTCTTGGATGGTTTTATTTTCATAAAAATTTTTTTTTTTTTTTTTTAAATTACTCACTTAGTAATATTTTGTTTGCACTAGATCAAAATCTACACACTAACAGTATATGTTTCACTGTAAATTTTAATTATTGCTAATAATAAATTTTTCCTTCAAAAATTATTGCTGGTAATTCTTTTTTTTATTACAAATTATTTCTGGTATTAAAACCTATTTTTAACTATTTGCCCATAGCTAGGACCCTAACAAATGCTACCACCCCGGGTCAGGGTGAACCTGGGAAGACCAGCAATTAAGAGGTGGTTCCACGCTCTTCAAAACCTCCTGATCAGAGGCCTTGTTGTTGAACATAGCTTATCGTCTTACCCAGGACGGAACAATAATTATTGAATCTAACAATAAAATTCAATACATATCAACGTCAACACCAAGTTTTATCATTTTTCATGGCTTTCAATAAGAATGTAATGATCCAGTCTTTACTGGATCATTAAAGTGTGGTTGATTCAAAAGGGGAATACTTTGAAGATGGCTAAGGTAACATTAGCCTAGGTAAACCATATTTTTATTAATATTAAATAATTGGATCATTTCTGGACATACCTTGTATGCACACATTCAAAGAAAAAAAAATTTAATCAATGGACATTTGTAAAGGATATGCATAAAACCTGAATATTAATCAAACACCCGTTGATTATTTCTGTCTGAATTTCTGGGATGAGGAATTATTATTTATACTATTTACATTCAGACTTTTAACCTCATTTTTGTTGTTGCCATCACAAGATTTCAGCCACAGTGTCCCCTGGCCTTCATCAGTTGTATATTGATATGGGTAACCTACATGGAATTCTGAACCGAACATTTTTATTTAATCTACAAGGAGCAGACTTCACATTCCACTGCCCATCCCCCCAAAATTCTTACAATCTAAAAATATTTTCTGGCTTTAAATAACCTGCAAAAGGTTGATAAACCATACAAAACAAACAAACAAATCAATCTTGGTGCATACATGACAAGGGATATCAAATATTCCTATGGCACCTACTATCATAGCCTATTTAAATTCCAATAATTCACATTAGCTAGGCTGCCAATGGCAAGGCAGTGTTCATACTGACTCACCAGAGGTCAAAGCACAAGTGATGTAAGTCTAGGAATTTCTATAATGTTAAAGATACAGTGTCATCACTTTCCTTTATATACTTCATTCCCATGACTTTTAGAATGTTACTGCAATATAAATGCTTATTAAAAATATTCATGTCAGGTTTTATAATATAGAGTGCAATCTAAATTTCCATTTATAAGCAAATCCAAAAGATTTAGGCTGTAGAAACATTTGATTAACACAATATATGCCATATACCTGAATAAATTATTATTTTGCCTGTTAATACTGACAACTTGATATTCTCTAACCTTGTTTGCACATGAATTGTGTTAATTTTAAAATTCTTTGCAGTAGTTTTTATTGCTTCCCGGAGTTTTATTTTATTTTTTTGGCTGGAATATTAAGAGGCCACAAGTTTTCTATTGGATTACTATCTGGCGAGGTTGGAGGCCATTCCATTAATTTAGTTTCTAAAAACTTTTATGACAAGGTGGACATTAATCAACTTTTCAGAATGTGAAAGAGCATTGTCTTACAGGAAAAAAAAAAAAAAAAAAAAACACTAGCTTAAACCAATGTGGTTGTGACTTGTACCATTCAAAAAAAAAAAAAAAAATATCTTGTCCATAAACTGGCATCTCGTCTACAGACACTTTCTCACAGACACACCATCACCTCTCTCTGTCTGTTTTACAAATACTTTCATGGCAATTGCTTCGAGGAGCTGCATTCGCTGGTTCCCAGACTTCATGAGTTCAAGTGCCTGACGAGGCTGGCATCCCACTCTCACCCTTTCACTGTCAAAACTCCTAAATGTAGCCGTCTCTTCTACTCCAATAGTTTCATGTCTCGCACCTCTCGCCTGTGGAACTCCCTTCCCTATTCTAGTTTTCCTGAGAGCTATAATCTCCAACTATTCAAATGTAATGTCAATCAACATCTCCAGTTGCCTTGATCTATCCACTACCCTTCTCCTCATCCTTTCTTCTATCACTCCTATTTGATCTTGTTCTAAATTTTCTGTAACCCCTTGCATCCTAGTGGCTTCCTGCCTTGCTTGGGGTGAAACGCTTAAAAAAAAAAAAAAAAAAAAAAAAAAAAAAACTTACAATAATCTGCATTTATCTTGATAAAAAAATCACCAATTTTGAAGGCCTTCATAATTTTACTCCCTACAACATTAACCAAAAACAATATTTCACCATTCTCCTCTGTCTATATTTCTGAGAAGAGGTATTGTAACTATTTACAATATTTACAATGTTTGAACTGTTGTCCTCATCTTTACTGTCATATTCACCTACAGAAAGCCAGGATGTACAACAGCCAAAACATTGTGAATATGATAAAAATGAGGACAATGCAAATAGTATAAACACCACACCCCTGTTGTTTTCTTAGTCAAGTTGGTTGACTATGTTATACAAAGTCCTAACATCTAGTCCAGCCATCTAATGTAGCTCTACATTCATCACTAATATTTTATATATATATATATATATATATATATATATATATATATATATTTGTTGAGAAACCCATTTTCATGTACTTTTTCACTTATAAGTTTTTCTTTGTGATGTTTATTCAAACATAGTTGCTTTCATGATATTAGCCAATGTCCTTATTGTACATCTTTTCTGTTTATATTAGCAACACCAGCTTCAAGTATTTTCTGGCAAATCAATCCACTTTTCTTGCTTATTACTATTTTAATTTTCATGTATGAGATTATAAGATGAAATTCACATGGTATTTTTATCATATAAATATATCCTGAAAATTTTTAACACTGCAACATGTGCATGCAAAATAAAGAATATGTTATGTGTTGTATTTCAAACAACTTTGTTAATATCCACATAATCCTTAGAAAATCCTTGTAGCCAAAAATGCTTTGTAGCTTTGGTAATTTCTTGATCTTCCTTCGCCAATGTAGCCTTGGTGAATTTTTACATGAGTTTTGCAGATATCTTTGTTCGTAGAATATTGTATTTGTGAATGTTTATGTGAGTTCAGTGTTCTGTCAAAATCTTTGTTTGCCAAACGTTGTACTGGTGAACATTTACCTGAGTTTGACCAAATCCTCATTGCCAAAATATTGTAAGGGTTACTGAATGAGAATACCCAAATGGAGGTTGGAAATGAAATGGTAATCTTTATAACATCAACAAAATACAATACTCGCCAGCATCATGAAGTAGATAAACCACTGCTAGTTGTGGACTACTCAGACAGCATATTACCCCATCACTTACAATAGTGTCCAATTGATGTAATGAATATGCATACACCTGTGTTCCCCCTCACAGGAATATGATTGGCTGGTGTCAGCCATAAATACAGGCTGATGTAGAGGTACAGGATGATGCCCATTGGACTATGCCATTGGCTATCCTATTGGTCTACGCCTATTACCTACACCTATTGAATGTGACTATGATGAGTACCAGTTCCATTACTGCTACCTGCTAGATTGTTCTATTCGGTTACAGCAGCCTAAACTACTTAGCTACTTTGATCAAATATATCCCTTCCCGGGACATATCACCAACATATTTATGAGGATTGGGACATACCCATTACTGTTCAGATGTATGGTATATAACATTATGGTTATGGATTAAGAAGAAAAATAAAGATCTAGCTAAAAAAAATAGTCATACAGGTTGTTAGAAATTCTATCATATTTCTGAAATATGCTATATTTGATAGGGTCAGTTAACAGTCACAAGTCCTGCAAAAAAGGAAAATGAAGAATGTGGCGGTACCTTTTCATTGGCCCATAAATTGACAAATCAGCAATTAGTGAGAAAGTAAGATTTCCTGATACAAAAAGAAGTTTTTCCCTACAAAACTTTCCAGTGAGAATTTTCCCCTCATAGGAAAATGTTGGGTCTGCAAGTGCAAGGAATGGGAAGTCAGTCTCATTTATTTCTTCATCTTCATATGTAGTCAGCAAAATTTGCATACTAAGAATAATAAAATAGCCAATACAGACCATAGCATTGTGCTATTTAATACTGAAAAAAAAGAAAAAAAAAAAAAAAAAATTTTATGAAAAGATGGTGGATTTGATTTTCAGGAAGAGATAGAATAGTATGATTTTGGTGTATTGAAAGCCATGGAAACTAACATAGTGATACAATCAACTCAGTCCACTATGGAACAACAAGCATGGTTACCAAACACTATTCTGAGCCTCATACTTAAATAGATATGATATTGTGTCTGTCACTAATACCAATTTTACTGTGTAAACAATGACTTACATAATAAAATCTGGGTATATATTTTGTGGGCAGATTTAAATAGAGACTAGCAATGCATTAAAAACATTTAAATACTTTGGGAACTGTATTATATAATATCAAGACATTTGTTACATTGTTTATAACCAATACTTCCTGAATGTCAAATGAAATTTTTGATATAAACCTATCTTACTTTAAATATTTACTTATCTACAGAGCCATTTACAATTTAAGAGTTCCATTCACACAATATTTCTAGTATCAACATGTTTCAGCAATAAAATGCCTTAGCATTCTTTATCTTGAAATCTAACATTAAAATACTGTTACTGCATGATACAATAAGTGTATTTGCATATTTTGTTGTTTCCAGTGCAAGGGAGATATCTACTTATCTCCCTTGCACTATCAACACTGAGTAGTAGTGTCTTTTTTATTACAACAATGGCAAACTATTTGAATGAATAATCTCTGTGAAATCTAGGAATGATAAAAAAAAGAAAAATTTGATTATAGTCATGTATAATATACACATGGGTAAACTAGAATAATTGGAAAAAAATGTATGTAAAACTCCCCAGTGAAGATGTTTTCATTTAAAATATGCCATAATTTTTGATAGCATGTGTAAACTAGTTTCAAAATAACAGACAATTTTATTTCTATGCCATGGGAAGATTCCAATACATAAATATGAACAATTCACTCATCTCTCTGTAGTGAACACACACAGAAATGTATATGTATATCAACAAAGACATATCAGCAATATTATTGGTCTTAATCTGACGCCTCAACTTCAGTCTCTTTTCTACTGTCATAAAGTTGCTTCCCTGTGACTTTTCTATAAATGCTTTCATGGTAATTGTCTTAGATGAGCTCTTTGATATAATACTTAGACTTTATGAATTTAAGCACTGTACTACATTAGCAACAAGGGCTCATCAATTTGCAGCTGAATTGGCTAGATGTTACTAAGTTCTAAGCACTTCTCACTTGTGGAACTCTCTTACAGCTTCTTGCCTTCCATTTAAGTTTGAACTTAAAAAATTTAAATGCAAAGTCAATCATTATCTACTGTCTTCCTGATTACTTTTCTCTTGTTTTCACTTCTCAATGCTTGTTTTCTAATTCTTTCACACCCCTTGTGTCTTGGCTTGGGATGAATTTGATTATATATATATATATATATATATAAACCACCAAAATTTAAAAAAAAAAAAATAAAACATTATAATGAATAATCATTAATATTTTACAAATAGGATAAACTTATCTACATGTAGACAGATCAATATACCTGGGGACAGTGTGATAGGAATTTAGCCTGAAGACACACAAAAAATGTATTACTAAGAAGGCAGAACTATAAATCCCTTTTAATTCATTGTCCCAATTAAGATGTTCCTTTATTCACTCAACATCTGATAACAAGACATACCCAACTAATTTTGTTATGTACAAAAATAACTACAATACCAACCTTTATATTTAATTCTATGGGCTTTAAATCAATTAAAAACAACTGGTTAGTTCTAAAGAAATGTACATAATTTGGTCATTGTTCCTGACAAAACACTTGAATCATCTTTCTACATTTTTATTTGAAACTGAATGCTGAAATATTTTCATTTCACTCATTTACATATGTCATCATTAGAATGCATTCACATAAGGTTATTATGGCTTGGCTTTGTGAACAAAGAAAGATTTAGGGACAGGTTTAACACATCTGTCTCAGACTCACAGGTGGTGAGTGAAGCCTACATGAGAGAGGCATGGTTTTTTTTACAACTCTATAGGAGGGTAGCCAGTGAAAGCTCAAAGCCACTTGATTCAGTACAGGATGGGACATTGCCTTCAATGTCACCATGCCTATTGCTTTTGTCTCTCAATGATAATAGTTGAAGTCATGATATGAAGGTCCTTTTTAACGAGCCCTTATATCTTTTCAGTGATGCCCTATTTCTCCAAAAGTCAGAGACCAATTTTCCAAGGTAAAATGGTTTAAATAATTAAAATGACAGATTTGTAATTGGAATTTTATTAGGGAAAAAAAGAACAAGACAAAATATCCCTAAACATAAACAACAGAATAAGAACAATCTACCACTGTAGATTCAATAAAGAGTTTGGTTTGAAATTCTTTGAAGATTACTGTTATGGTAATTTACCCATGCATGTATGGACTCTCCCAGCTATAAATAGGAGCAGGTACTGCCTTTTGGAGAGAGAAGTTTCCAGGAGTCAGCTCTGACAGTTGGACCAAACATTCTTGCTGTAACACTCGTTTGTATAATGTTGGTATTACTGTTTCTGTTAATATATTTGTTTAACTCAATTCCTCTGTTTGTGTCTTTATTTCTGGCCCAATAAGGCCACAACAGTTACCCAAACCAACAGACACCTGAAGAAATCTGGAAAGAACAAAGTTGAAACATCATGACAATAACAAAGATAAGGATATAATTATAGCACTTCATCCCAGAAAGTCAAAAAAAAAAAAAAAAAAAAAAAATGTATAAGCAGAAACAGAAATGGTGGGAGGAGGGGTGAAGAGAGGTAGAAATGTTGCTATTTCTGAATTATTTTAGTTGTTTTTATATTACATAATACCATAACTAAAACTACCATTCAGGATATGCTGGAACACAATTAGAAATTGCATACAGAATTTCAACATCTTCATCAGGTTGTCTATTGGAAACCTTGTGCATTCTCAGTGAAGGAACCAATTCTAATTCGCTTCAGACAACTGAGAGACTCATCAGTAGGAACTTTGGTGAATATGCTCAAAATTCACAAGCTCATCATCTGATTGATATGAATGTGGAGACCATCGGGATGCTCCCAAAGTGGCCAGAGTTCTTTACATAGGATAAAGATCTTTAATGGGTTGATTATATCTACAAGTGGGTCACATGCCAAGCCCCAAACATTTTTGTGGAAAATCCACAAGATGTTAACTGTAAAGATTATTCATTATCTCATTCCCATGCTTTTCTTTCACCCTTTTCTTGTATCTTATTTTCACCCTTATCCCTCTCAAGCTTCGTTGGCTCTCCATGCTTTTATCCATTATACAAATGTGAATTATTTGATCTCATGTTAAAAATTTAAAAAAAAGCACAAATATTTTCTAATGCATCATCTCTCATTTGACCAATTTCTCCATGAAGAATGTTAATGTATCACCATCAATTATATACCTTTCTATCTTTACCTGCTCCTTGGCCTTTCCTTCATTGTCTCTCTATATCCAGACAGATTCCTATATAGTATTTCTTGTCACCATCCCTCCCACCTCTTTCTCTCTCTCTCTCTCTCTCTCTATATATATATATATATGTGCCAAATAGTGAAGGAGGAAAAAGAAAATGTATATTATTAGTATAAATTATAGCTCTGTTATTATACATCGAGCACTGCTTAACTACCACCAGCACTCATTATGTACTATTTTATAAATATATATAATTGTTTATTTAGGCAGCAATCCCTCTTTTATATAAGTTTTATTGAAGATGGCTGGCAAGATACTATTTTTTATTAAATTTTTCTTGTGTTAATATTCAGTCAGGGTATTCATTAGTATTTCATCATGTTTTTTGGATTTCATCATTTAATGAAACTGTACTAATGTATCCCTGTCTGCTAGGGAGGCTAGCCGATCCCTATTGTAGTGGCATGCTCAGGCTCATTTTGTGTGTTCAACACACACAGATCCCACCTGTGGTTTATAATGCAACTATGCTGAGTGGACCTTAGTTACAGTTTCTGGGAAAGAGCACATTATCTGGTGCGATCAACAGTATAAACAAGATCAATATGCTGAAACCCTTGGTCACAATGACTTGTGACTTTGTCCTAGCAAAACCATCGACAGCTCCCAAATAGTTCTGTCTACCCATTTTCAATATGGGCACATAGAATGTTCACTTTCTAATCAGGCAGGTGACTTCTTGATGTTATTGGCCTGGAGAGGGGATCACAGCATGCAACACCTTTCAAAAGTGCCTGAAAAACATACCACAGGTTGGCCTGAGCTTGGTGAGTAGGGAAAAAAAAAAAATTAGCACCTGATGATTGTGTAACTGCATGAAACACCAAGCCATGCTATCAACGTGGGATATTATGAATTGTCACTTATTTATTTTTATATATATATATATATATATATATATATATATATATATATATATAATGCAACAAAATAACACCCTTTTTTTATTTATCAACTTTTAACGAACAAAAATAAATTATAGTAGTTTTAAAAAATTTCAAAGTATTGTCACATAAAAACAATATGATTTGTTATGATTCACAAACTATTTAACATGTTCAAAATGCTTCCCCTCATGTTCAATAAAAGCTGAACCCTATCAGCAACACTTCTACAAACAATTTGACACATTTCTACATTAATTTCAGAAGATTTATCAGAAATTGTATTAATACGGGAATTGTTTTTGTTTTGAGCCTGTAAACAATATCTTTCAGTCAATCCCACAAGAAAAAGTCTGGTGGTATCAGGTCTGATGATTATGATGGCCATTGCTCCACATCATCCTATCCACCTCAGCTCAAGAAAAAAAGAAAAAAAAGGCCATTACTTTTGCTACATTCTGTACATGAGGGTCTGAAAAGTTCTTGCCACAATCTGCTTCCCAAAATGTGATCAAATGATGAAACATCAGGAAATCAAGCCATGAACTTTTTAGTACTGCATTTTGTGTGTGTGTGTGTGTGTGTTCTTTTCATTTTTTTCCCTAGCTTTTTTTCTTTTTTTCTTCTGTTCCCCTTTCTTCTTTCCTTCATACTATTGTAATTTTCTTGGCCACAAAGTGTAATTCCAACTCAGAAGGGACAGATGAATAAACATTATACTTTGATCATTGATAGAACAGTGTAAGTATCACATGTACAAAGAAAGCAGAAGAGTATATTAAAAAAAATTGAATCTAATAGATTTAGTTTCTCAGTGTGTGTGTGTGTGTGTGTGTGCATGTCAGAATAGCAATGCAAATATTCAAGGAGAAACAGAGAGAGAGAGAGAGATATAGAAATCAAGCAGAAATATTACACTGATCACAATTAGTAAAACATGAAAGTTGTATAGACAAATTTCACTATATTCACTACAAAAGTCAGAAAATTGTTAAAATGACAATTTTAATTTAGATTTATTTTTAGAAGTTTAGAAATATAATTATCAGACAAGTTAGTCAAAAAAATATCTAAATAGTATAAGCATAAGTTTCAAGTTTTGTAGTAACTCAGCCCATTTTTAGAAATGCAAGTTTGTTCTTTTCCTATCTGAAATAGTTGGTTGATCCAACAATTGTAGTAGAACTCAGAGACTGTGGCAACAGCAATGTGGAAGCAAATTACTGGAGGAGTAAAAAAGAAAGTTTTATATCAGTTACCCCTGGAGAGGAGAATAGCTAAAAAGGAATACCTAGGTATGTCAGAAAATGGAAAGATTTAAAGTACAGCAACTGAGAAAGATGCTAAGGTAGTTAGGTAGCATAAAGATGCCATTATTTATTTGCTAACTAGTTACTATGTTTTAAAAAAAAATTTAAATTTAATAATCTGGAGTGAGAGAGAAAATGATAAAACAAAAACGGAAATTATTTATGACAACCTAATAAAAAGATACCTACAACCTAGTTACACAATGATTATTAATAAAATTAACATTAAAACAAGAAACATTGATAATTATATAAAAAAAAAAAGCTTCTCTCAATATGCCCAGATTTGAACATTGACCAAATATGATTTTCTTTGCTGATTCAAAGTTCATTAATCTCTGCTTTATGAAAGCCTCAAGGCAAACAATATAATAAGTAACTTTGAGATAAGATGAATGACAAGGGAATAAATAGCATTATCAACTAAAGCAGGAATTAAAACTACAAACAGAGAGAAAGGCAAAGAACATTTTCTGAAAGGTTTTGCTTCACATTAGACAATCGACTAAAATCCTAATCCAGAATTGTAAGCTATAAATGGAGGTTAATATGAAACAGGTCAACTCACTATTTATAAACAACAAAACTGCATGAGTAGCAGTAGCAATATAAAGTGTGAATGTTGCTTCAGAATTCACAGGTAATTATACCAACACTGTACTACAAAAGAAGAATGTACTATTGATTGTAATCAGTATACTAATGACATCACTATGGAAACTAAGCTTCTGTTGGGTCACAATATCATATTAAAACACCAGTTCTTGTATGATCATTAAAGTTAAGCAACATTGAGTTTAGTCAGTACCTAGATGGGTGACTGCTTGGGAATACCAGATGCTATAAGCTTGGATATAAGGATGGTGTAATGGTTAATGGCTCAGAATTAGAAATTGGAGATCCGAGTTCCAGTTGGGTTTGTTATGTCCACTTATGCATGAATACCCTTGGGAGAGGTATGAGTCCCTCTCTTCTCCTCCATCTATGGGTTAATTAGTTGGACGTGTATCAGTAAATGTTTATCTCCTAAAAATTCTTACAATCTAGGATTATTTTTGGCTTTAAATAACCTTCAGGAAATTGATGAGCGATAAAACTAAATTAATCTGCTGAATCACATGTAAACAATAGAACAAATCAATTATAACAGAAATAATTGCTTCTATTTACAAATTTCTGAGTTTCAAAATTATCTTTATTAATGTTTTCACATGGGAACATTCCAGTTTTGTTCCATTTGTTTTTAACTTCTATAAAATGATTTATACCCAAGTGTAACTGCTTAATATAACATGGACTTCAGGTCAGTTTTTTTCTCATCTACATATACAAATATAAAACTGGTAGAATTTGTTGACAAAACAGTCATATGTAAATATTTCATTGCTTTGTATTGTTATACATACAATCCAGTACATGTGACTTTGCTGACAGCAAGATGATCAAATTTCAAATCTTGTCCAATTTAAATACAGATGACAAAAATGATTTTAATGGGCTGGCTTATACTCAGCGGTTGTTGCCAGACAAAAAAGGAAATTAATCCTCACAACACATGTCCATTTGCATGTGTTCATTTATATTTTAATTCAATGGATTGATCTAAAATATCTATAAAATTTTTAAAAGCTTAAAAAAATAATTTTACTTATTATTGAACAATTTTCAGAAAGTTCAATAAAATCTTATCTGATTTTTAAGATTTAAAAAAGTTAGTTTTTTTTGTCTCCAACTTTATTTTATTTCTCAGTCCATGGTAGGGAATGCATTATTCCAACATCTTGTTCCAAACAGTCAAATTAATTCATGTGTGTGTGTGTGTGTGTGTGTGTGTCAGTGGACATGAAATAGCTCAAACATATAAAGACACTCATGCACAACACAGATATATGCATATATATTACATACATGCATGTAAAGTGAAATACAGACTGAAGGATAGAAAACTAGCTTTCTTTTTATAATATAGGTTTAATCATTAGTTTACACATACTGTCAAAAACTAATATAAATATTTCTTCAAATTATTACTGTCATGCTTGGTTTTTTCACAAAGTCTGTCTATTCACCTCTCAGATTTTTGTTTTTTTTTAATCAATTCACCCCCGTCAAGGCAATAATGTCATTAACATGCAAGGAGCTAGTTAGAGCGAAAGAGAATGGGAAAACTTTAGAAACCAGAAATAAGGAATAAACCTCTATTTCTGTTCAAGACCAGGGAAGACTGAACCAGACAATAGGCCAACCTTCATAAACATACTGAAATAGTTTACCATTGTCATAAAGACACTGCCACCTAGCATCACCAGTACAAGAATTGATAACTCTAGTTACAGCAAAATTTTATATATTACAGACAAATAAACTACTTTGTATATTTTTATAGTAAGATTTAAATGATAAAGAAGTTTAAAAAATGATAATTTGATGTTTGATCATTTGGTCTGATTTTGGGAAATGGTTTGGGATGAGAACTTTTAAGCCCCCAGCTCATATCATACTAAGGTCATCTTTTGTCTTCTTTTTTCTGCATGTCTTGCCATTGACCAGAGTAATCAGCTTTCTAATGAAAACTATTGTCAGGAAATATAGACTTCCATGGACATTATTTTAAAATCATTTAGTAAATGAATCAGTTGTGTCCATGGAGCTTAACTTTGTTTTATTAATACTGATAGTGTTCAGGCAAGATAAAATTAGTTTTATTAGTTTAGTCAAAAACTTCCTATTCAAAGTTCCTATTCATCTTAAAAGGCATTAAGACCACTATTTTAACTTTGAAGAAAAATAAATCACTTTTTATTACACTGTGATAACTCATATCAGCTTATTTGTTTTTTTTTTAATTTTATCAAATTTGGCATATTTTTGTTTATTGATTCCAACATTAAAGATAGTAGAAAGCAATTAATATTTTGGCATATTATACATTTTTTTTTCTTTCTTCTTAAGAAATATAAGACAATATATATGACACTCATATGATCAAATGCCTTAAAAAGTAGTTTTTGAAGTTTTATACTGAACATTTCTCACTGAATGCTCCACAGTTGAATAGTCATTCACTATTTTCAAATAATGTTATACAATGCAAGAGATAGCCAACTTGAAATATACAAACTACTAGAAATCATTTACTATGGTTTCGTTATGTTAGTGATATGTGGCTTCCATAAAAGCAAAAATAACTATTAGGCCATATCTTTGCCATTAAACAAAAATTATGACAGGCAATAAAAAAGGAAATACTTTACAAGAGAGATCAGTGAAACATGCTACCACTAGTTATACCAAGAAAGCAATACTGTATGTAGGACAGGATCAGAAGCAAGTCCTCTATTAAGAGCAAATTTCAGAGAACCAACTACACCCTTGTGCAAATTAATTGAAACAAAGCAAATAATTCTGTTATTATTTACATTTTTCATATTTTTCCAATGAAACATGACCCAGTGCACATGTTAGTACTTCGTATGTCCATTCCACAAAGTTGTTCCTTACAGATTGACCACAGATTCTTGACTCGATTTAAATCAAGAGAGTTAAAATGTAGGTTTCAGGCTATATATTTTGCCATACAAGATACTCCCCACAATTGTACTTTAAAATGTATTGAATTGAATTTATTACATAAAATCAGTCAGCATAAACATTCTTTTCATTCAAATTCTAATAAAAAAACTGGTTTACAGTGTGTGATGATGGTTTTGGATTTTTCTCTTGATGGATATGTTTCATTGTTGTTGTACAATCATAAGGTAAGAATACTTTTATTACACTACACTTATTATAATAATGTGAATTAAGTTGTTTCAGCAGAAAATATTTGTGTCAATAGTTACCAAGGCAGCATGCTCTCAAAAATTTCCTATGTTAACAATTTACCCTAAACCACAGGATTTAAGGCTCACATTTTATAGCTGGAGTATAAGACAACCCCCTCTTGGGGAGAGGTTGGGTTAAGGTAAAAAGGTTGCCTTGCATGCCAACATATATAAGTAAATACTTAGGTTCAACTTTAAAATTTTAATTAGATATTTAAGAGTTTATCCTTAACAAGATGCTTAATAGGATATAAAGGATTTTTCCCAAAGACTCAACATCAAATTCAACACAAACTGTTGAACAAAATTTCTTTTTTTTTTTATAGATATTTTCATCATTCAATATGAAACCTGGCTAACTGGTTGAATAGAAATCCACAAGCTTCAAATAGAGTTTCAAGGTTATGAGTAAGTTGTTTTTTTTTCTTTTCAGCACTTGCACCCCTCCACCACTGACAGTTAAATGTTGGCATAACTGTTGAATGATCCATAGACATCTTGAAAGACCAACCAAATTGTTTTCTTTTTACTCACCTTTCTCCCACCACCAGATGGCCATTTTCCACTCCCTGCTATTTTATCCATAACTGGAGGAGGGGTAGATTTTACCTTTCTTCAGGATATCAGTACAAAATGAACAACAAATTGTTTCAGTCAAAATTTAAACTATTTTCCCCACAGTTGATGTAAATATACTGTTTTGTTTGAAGCATTTGAAAAAGAAAAAAATACATAGGAATGTTTGGCTTTTATTATAAATCAGCTTTTAGTAAATATTTTATATCCTACTGTGTGAAACAGTACACACCTAGGGGTTGATTGTGTTGACAATCAACAGCCATCAAGTGTTTTTCATACTTCCTCACTCAACTGAGTGATTTTCTATACTAAAATGCAGTATAAGAAATGTCTTTTCCTCATTCTGTGTTAACACTTGACAAAGACACATGCTTCAATACAGTTAATGAGACAAGCATAAAAATACTTAATTAAACATTAGAAAGGAAAAAAATAAGTGTATTTGCCAGCTTAAGTTTACAAGAGTATTTAGGGGACTATCACTCAGTGCACCTTATCTGAGCTCACTAGCTTTCCAGTTCAAGCTTCAGTAAGCAGCCTCAGTCATATAGTTTTTTTTTTTTTTAAATATAAATGTGTATCTTGTGCACTAGCAAATATGGTGCAATATTTTAGAAAAATAAATAAGAAATGAAGTTAGTATAACCAATTATGACATTAGTTCACAAAAAATAAAAAATACTGTTGATAAATAAATTGCACTTAACCAAAGTTAAATTAATAAATAAAATTCAGGATAAATCTCTAAATCTTTCAGATCATCCTACTCTGGCACAGGATGGAAAGAGTCCACTTTCAAAATTCATTTAATTCTGTTCACAGATCTTGCATACTTTGGAGTACATATCCAGAAGGGCCTTTGGTCATAATTAAAATTTAAAAGAAAAAAATCATGTTACTTGTTAAAAAATATATCACATAATTATAAATGAATTCAGTAAGCAAATAATTTGTTTGAATTTATGAGATAAGATTTATCATTTTTTTTTTAATCATTTCACCACAAGAAAAGCAATAATGTCACTAGGACACATGGGGTTACTGAGTGTGAAAGAGAATGAGAAAACTTTAGAGAAGAGAAGGGACAATAAAAGAACAGGTTTCAGGAAGACAGAAGATGGCATTTGACATTACATTTAAATTTTTGAAGATTGTAGGTGACAGGAAAGCAAGAAGAAATCAAAAGGAAATTCCAAAGTCAAAGTGCCAAAAAAGAAAAAAACCTATTAGAATAGAACATATGATTGCAGCTAGCTAGTTCAACAGTAAAACAGTGAGATCTATTTGCCAATCTAGTAGTACACTTAAATTCATGCAGTCGAGATACCAAGTAGAAAAGAGAGGGAAACCACATCATGTCAGTGGGAAAATGACTTAAATTGAGATGCCAGGTGAGGACTGATAAAATTACAGATCCTTCTTTGAATTTTGTCAAGAATCTTGAGATATAAAATAGGAGCACCAGACCAGATATGGCAGTGCTGTATTCAATGCACAGACAAGTGGTAGATTTATAAATGTGCAAGATGGTTTCTGGAAAAAAATGTCTGGAAATACACAGTGAACCCAGAAATTGATTCAAATGCTCCAATTCAAACTGGTGTCCTCATCTTCATTGTAGACAACCAAAATAAGAACAATAGTTCAAATAAATGAAACAAAAAAAAGTATAATATTCAATAAGCAAACACATTCTTTAGATAAGAATGACACTTTCTTTTAATTCTATTTTAACCATAAGTACTTTGAATTATTCACTTAATGGAACATTATTGTCATATGCTGAAAAAGGAAATCAACCTTTATTAATTTTTGAGTAATTTTCATTCATCTTACTATACTTGTTACTTTTCTTTGCAATATTCATGTTGTATTTACATTCCATTAAAGAGAACAGATCAGAAATAAAGAAATAGCCTTCTCATAATTTGAACTACCCCCCTCCTCCTCCTTTAAATGATACAAAGCAAATAAGAGATAGAGTGTAGCAATATGACTAAATTTGAATTATGCTTGTTAATGGTCTCTGTATCAGACAGGATACTAAGGATATGCCTGAACATGTTGCTTAACAAAAACAAAACAAAAAATAAATTATGTAACAAAAAATGTAGTCAAAAATTAATAACAGTTATAATTCATCTACAATATTTGGAAAAATTAAGACTATTAAAACTATTACCACAATGAGGCATACAAAAAAAAAACAAAAGCAAAAAGGATATCAATGAAAAAGACTAAAAAAGATTAATAAGAATGCATTATCTATGAAATTTAGACAACTTACAGTCAAATAGTTACAAATCTAGACAGAAGTCTCACAGGAGAAAGAAGGTGGTGGTCTCACCTAAATTGTGGACACAAAATTTGCTTTAAATACAGATTTATTTTATGAAATATAAGTCTTAACACTTGTATGAAGAATTCCTTCAAAGTCACCAGTGAATTATTTACCTACTTCATTGGTTTAATATTTTCTTATTAATATAAAATACACAGAGCACTGATATTGGAAGTGTTCAATAATACAAAAATATAATATTGAACACAAAGGAATAATTCATATTAAACAATGGAGTGGAAACCCTAATTCAACCTTTTACTGTTTAAGGGTTATAACATGGTGGTAACACTGGCTCAACATTTTAATGCATGAAAATGCCTAATGACAATTTGAAGCAGGAAATAAGATTAAACAGTGAATAAGCTCAGAGAAATTAATTAAGCATCAAGGAGAATAAGGAAAAAACAGAAAAGATTAAAAATAATAATTAGAAGCCATAAAAATGGTGATGGATCTAAGAAGATTTGAATGAAAAATAAACCAAGTAGAATTCATTAAAATTTAGTAAGACTAAATCTTTACCCAACCTACCCAGCTGCCTCCAGGGCAGTATAGCAAGATTCATGGTTTTCTAAAATTTCACAAATTCCAAAGAAGAATTCATCCTATGACTATTTTAAATATTATCAAATTTCACAATGTTTATATCATTGCCAAATTCAATATTAGGGATTTGGATTGATCACATTTCAGAAAAAGCTATCTGTTTTTAGACAAAGAAAGGTCATGAATATCTTACCAAAACCATGCAATAAATCAATGCCAAAAGTGCTATAAGAAATCAGACTTCAAAGAGTTCAACCAGGCTTCATAGAAAGATTAATAATTCTTTACTCCCTATGTGCTTTTAAATTGTTTAATTCCTTCTTTTTTTACAATAAGACCCAAGAGCCACTCAACTTAGAGGGTTACAGAGTAAGAAGCACAGTTTATGGAGATAAGTGGAGAAGATAACTGTTAACCCTAGATTTGAACACATTAAGATTTTAGTGATCAGGAAAGTATCCTCTTCACAAAGCAGCAGTTTGTAGAAAGAAGTTGCTCAAGTGGAACTTATATCTCACCAATGTAAGTAAGTGAAGGTAATGAAAGTGGTTTGCTGCAATGTGCATGGCATGACAGGCCTTAGCCATGAAGGTTAGAACTGGTGGAATTAAGGAATGTAGTTTGTCTGAACATTTTCCATGGAAATAAGGATAAAGCAGTCAGAGACTTGCAACATTTTGTTTGTGGGGAAAGTGGTTGTAGGTGAAAAATAAATATTTTTCATTAAACTCTTTGTTAGTTATGACTTGTGATGTGAAATTGGTTTTCAGCAGAAACAAAGAAGTTACCACAGCTGTGAGGAGTCACACCTGAAATCTCCACAGAATCAGAACCACTGGGTAAAATTCTTGTAGAAATCTGGTTATCTCTCACCTTGCTGATGTTGACATATAAAGGTCATGAAGATTAAAAGCACCACCAAGTGATGACACCAAGAATACTCCATTTTTGGTAGTACTGGGACAGGATATATCAACAAATCAAAATGAGCAGCAGCTGGAGTGCAGAGCCAGATGGGTTATACAATTTTTTTAAATCAATTTGCCCCAAGCAAAGCAATAACACCACTAAAATGCAAGGGGCTACAGAAAGTAAAAGAAGGAAAAGACTTTAGAAGGAACCAGAAGCCCAATGATAGTATAAAATTCAGAGTTTAGACAGAGATGCTAGAAGTATAGAGTTGAAGTAGAATTTACAAAGAACCAGAAATCCAATCCAATCATAAACAAGAAACAAATTGCCCTTAAAAACATCAACACCAAATTATACCCAATCCTAGCAAAGTCATTCAACTGCTACTTGAAGTAGAAATCCTCCCCAAACCTGTACATAGTGTCAAGTATATGCCTGGTTTTCAAGAATGTGGGTATACAATCTTTCCCCTCCCATTACAGACTCATCAATCTCCTCAGTATCATCAGGAAGCTCTTTGAAGCCATAACCAGTAAAAAGGTCATCGAGCACCTAGAAAAGAATACACTCTTCAACGATAAGCAGTATAGGTTTCAGTCAGATGGATCCACTGCTGATGTCATAACTACCCTCACTCACAGAATCAGTAAGGCTCTTGATGACAAGTACACCTTGAAGACCATGCTAGTAGCACTGCATCATTACCGATCTGACACCAAACTACCACCAATCTGGATGAAATGTGTTCATCTCAGAAAAACACAGTGCCTTGAAAGATTGTTGGGCCTCAAACTCACACCTGTGGAACTCATACATATGATCTATTACTAAGGATGCAAGTAAAATGGTCAGCTCACTGTACCATTCCAGTAAGTAGCTGACTCCTCCTGATATCCTCTACCTTTACAAGAGCCAGATCAGGCCAAAAATGGAGTACTGTTGTCATATTTGGGCAGGAGCTGCCCATACCTCACTCTTTAAAAGCGTCCCCAAGCCCTTGTGGGTGACAAACTATTCTCCACCCTTCAACCTCTCTCCAACAGGCAGGATGAGGCAAACCTCTCACTGCTTTCCCGCTACTTCCACAGAAAATGCTTGGATGAACTACATTCCCTGGTTCTGCCGAGGAAAACCTTCAGAGCAAGAACATGCCATAGTAGTTAACTACTCATATTCTCTCCATATCCCATCAGTGAGAAGTAAATTCCACTCAAACAGCTTCTTCCCACAAACCACTGCCCTAGGGAACCGCTAACTGGAGGTTTTCCCCAATCACTACAATCATAACCTATCCAAGGCTAGAGTTAACCATTTTCTTCTACTTTGATACACACAAATGGCCTCCAAAGGTAACCCTCTACCCTAAGTGGTCTGTAGGCCTTGTAAAGGGTGAACCTTTTGAAAAAAAAAAAAAAAATCCCACTAAGACAGAGCCCTGCAGGCTACTTTTACAATAGGGATGCCAAAGCAGTGCCTTACAAGCTAGTTTTACAATAAGGACACAAAGCAGAGCCTTGCAGGGACACCAATATTATCAAGTTACAGATTACTTGCTATGACTATTCTTGAGAAAGATAAAAGTAGTAGTTTCTTGTTGCCTCTCCCAGTTTCAAATTCTGAGTTGTCTACCTTTTGGATTGTTTACTAACCAAAGCTAGAATCACAGTCTTCTTGACTATTTATCACACAGCTGAGGAAAGGAAACTAGAATTTGAATTTAGCTTGCAAATTTCATTTTCTAAACTGATAGCTGTTATTCTACATCTATGATGGCTTACAAGTTTGTTTCACAAAATTTGAACTTACTATAGTGGCCTCATGCCAGACTTTGCTGATTTTTAAATATCTACTCAGGCACTTACTATAAAGCAATGATTAGTGTGTTAACTTCACAAACCATGGGTAGTGTATCCACTGACTTTCATCTGATGTTATCACTACTATGATCTTGTGCCAAACTTTACTAAGTTGAGTAAATCCTTTTCTTACATATTTATAAAATTGTCACTAATTCAGATTCATAAAAGAATCAATTTCTCTGCTTTTGAAGCATATATATTCATGAAAACATCAGTATCATTAATTTGATCCATTGTTGCTTTCTAAATAAGGGATTAATCAGAGTCAAAAGAAGAATCTCAGATCAAAGGCAACTTCCAAACAATCATATTTTATTTCTCTTTTATGAAAATAGCATCTGTTTCACCAAATCCAGTATTGAACACCTAATGAGAAATCTATTATCTACTTTGCTAAATATACTTAAACTTTTTACTATCCAAGTTCTAAGCAGAACTTGGCTTAACACAGTGGTTATTAAGTTCATCTAGCAGACCAATGTGTTACTTTCTGACCCCATTATGATAGTCTTATACCAAGGTTAAAACTTTATATGAGTGGATACTCAAATACAATGTTTAGTAAGTTTATATCACTGACTAATCTACTGGAGTAATGAGTTTGATTTTCAACAGGTGTCTCACTACTGTAACCTTGTGCCATACTAAGCTTGCTAAATAAGAACACTTGCAATGGTACAAGGGTCAATAGCTTATCTGAGAAACCAATCTTCCTCTATAATAAGTTCTATCCTCACTAAGTACTCCCACAACAATGGCTCTGTACCACATTAAATTAAACAATACCTCCCATACCTAATTTGTTCTGGGTATGATAATAAACTACATTTGGTTACAAGGCCCCCAATTGGGAGATTGGAGGTTTTGAGGAGCCTGGAACCACCTTTTAACTGCTGTTGTTCCCAGGTCCACCCTGACCCGGGGTGGTAGCACCTAGGGTCCCAGCTATGGGCAAAAACTGAACTACCAAATAAAAATCAACAGTAATTTTTTATAATAAAATAATCAACAATTTGTTTTTATAGCAAAGTGACAATCAATGCAACACTAAAAAAATATAAAAATACATTTTTATAGCAAAATTACCACAGACTATATATTTAAAAAAAAAAAAACATACCGTTACCTTGAATGTATCAAATTATGTACAAAATTTATAGCTGAAAGCATAAAATTATTTACAAAATATTTAGATTTTGGACATTTAATAACCCATAGAGGTTGATATGCCATTAAACAAAATCAATCCATACCTAATAAGTCAGTGGGAGAGAGAGAACAACTATTTTTTTTTTTTTTTTTTTTTTACAAATTATACCTACTTAACTGTGATTCCCTTCAACATTTTTATAGTGCATGCTGACTCCCTCAAATTATTGTGTTAAAACAGAAAGTGTTAGTAGTACCAACTTGTTTTGACTGCTTCCACCCCTAAACTAAGAATTTTTAAAAATTTGGACCATTGTGCCTGCAAAAAAAAAAAAAAAAAAAAAAAAAGTGTCAAAAGAACAGTTACTTCTAATGACACTGCTATTATTTTAACTACCTACATTACTTGTCAATGTTTATTGATTTAAAAAGCAAGGATTAGAATTGTAATGAAACCTAAACATATGATGAAAATGAATTTATACATTTTTTATAATTGCCAAAATTTTTACCCCCACTGTCACCTTAGTGATTAGATTTTCCCTAAACTCAACATTATGAAGCACAGGAAAGTAAGTAAACAGGTGTAGACAAAAATAAGTAAAATAAGCAAGTTTAGCCAGCACTGCTTAGGGAAATGTACTTTTTGTAATACTAAATGAGAATTTGTTTTTTTTCTGTTTTTTTTTTCTTTTCATCTTTACATATGCAAATATAAAAAAAATTCTCAACATTACTAACAGGAAATTACTTTTTTAACCACTGTTTGAACTGTTGTCCTCATCTTTATTGTCATATTCACAACGTTTCAGCCAATGTATGCTACAGCCTTCTTCTACATATATTTCCTTGGCCTAGTGGATAAAAGAGTTTGGTTGAAGTAATCCAATGACTTGACCCAAAAAGTTGTGAGTTCAATACCTAGTCACAGCAAAGGTGAACAAAATCTTGGAGTGTTGAGATACTAAGGGGAAATAACTGAAACTGAGATATCCAGAAAAGGTATGACATGTGGAACTAGAACAATCTACCCCAGTGGACTAAATGAAGAGTTCAGTTCAAAATTCCAACATATATCACCTGAAGGAGGCTGGAGTGTACAATGGCCAAAACATCATGAATATGACAATAAAGATAAGAATAATAATGTAAACAATGTAAATAGTTACAATACCTCATCTCAGAAATATAGACAAATGTTGAAGCACAATATTAATTAAAACTTGTTTTGAGGCAATTTAATAATGTATCCCAATACATTCATTCTATTTACAATTTCCGACATTTGATTTTTGATTGTGAGTAAAAGAAAGACTTAATTTAAGAATTAACAGTTTACACATATAGCTTACAATCTTTTTATTAATCACTTTAAGCATTATTTTTAGTGAATACCCAAATTTGAGTAGATGCTCCATTTATTTTTTTTTTTTTAGACTGCATATTTATTTTTGTCTATCCGTCTGAAAATTTGAGAAATCTTATTAAAGAAAAAGATGGGCCCTCTGTCAGGATTTGAACCTGAATTCTCCTTTGCAGGAGAAACCATCGTTAGAGCTAATGTGCTTTAGACCAACTCACTCACAAACGGGCATTGCCAATCAAGTAAGGCAGGATAGTGCCTTATAAGCACAATCCTTCTCATATACATACACACACACACCTGACAGTGCTAAAATTAAAATTTAAGTCATAACAGCAATTTTTTTTTATACCATGTAAAATAAGCAAATGAAATAGACAATAGTGATAGCAAAGCTAAAAAGTGATGGCATACAAATTGGTGAGTCTTAAATGCTTTTTTATGGAAAGCAAAGAAGACTGGATCAACATTTAAAAATAACAATTCTAAACAAATAATATAGCAATCAAACTTGAAATTTTCTACATGGAAAAATGCTATAAAAGACAGGAAAATGACTAATTCAGTAATCCATTGGTCGATTTTAATCAAACTTGTTTTATCCTGTTTCTATTCCAATTTTATGTGATGAATTCTTATAAATAGGGCACTGTTGTGCTCCATTTAACTAAAAGTGAGCACAGAGTTTTAATATTATATATGAGTGGGTGTTGAAAAGTTCTCGGCCTAGCCTAAAATGTGACCAAATGACCACATGCAAGAATTGTTTTTGAAAGTAGTTTCTTTAATGAGACAACTTGTAGATAATTAAAAAATAAAAGCCTTCTCAAAATACAAACTAAATGGTAATATTCTATTCTTTGCACAAGAGACAAAATTAAAACCTTCATCCCCCCTCTCCACTGCCTCCTGGATATTTGAAAACAATTTTTCTGTTGGAAAGAGAGCATGAGAGAATTGATTAGTTCCTCAGAGAAGATATAATGAGATTATTCTATTTCATAGAAAATGGCACTTCAAAGCAGAAATATTGGGAAAATTCAATAGAAATTCTATCAATATCCAAGAGGACATGATTGATGAAGACATTTTGGTATTCAATGAGTCAGAATGTAGATGTATATTTGCATAATAATGTCATGTAGCAGAAGATAAACTTATTCCAAAAACAGACAAACACAAGGTGCTGAAAAGTTCCCAACCCAAAATCTAACCAAATGACCAAATATTAAAATTTTTATTTTGTGCAAGAATGTGTGTGTGTGTGTCCAGGAGGGTGTTCATCTTGGTCAGGCTGAAAAGTATTCAGCATCCCCTTGTAATGTTTGGTCTATATTACTTCTCAGGTTGTTGTAAAACATACATACATTGCAGAGTTTTGAGAGCAGGGTTGGAGGAGGTTTGTGATAATTGACAAAGAAGCTGATAATTTTTCAGCATCCTTCATGGTTATAGATATATGTATATGCACACACACACAATATATATACATACATATATATATATATATATATATATAATATATATTCTCAATTTTTTTTTTCACTTTTAAATTTTTTTTCCCACATTTTACCATGCTGACTGAATTTCAATGAAGTCTAAACAAAGATAACATTTTGGTGCATTGATAGGTAAAATTTGTTGAAATTTTTATGAAATGTTTAATTTCATTAATTTATATAAAATTAATAATACATAAAGCAAAGGCAGATAAGTGAAAAAAAGGAAGAGAAGAAAAAAGAAAAAAAAAAAAAAAAAAGAAAAAGTTGTTGACAATCATACCAGCTGTCATTGGCGCACTTGGTGTAGTGAAAGACAAAATGGAAACATGGATAAAGGAAATTGGTATTGATTACCCAGTGGAACTGTTACACAAAGGAAGCCTCTTGGGAATGACAAGAATAATTCAGAAAGTGATGATTGCTTAGAGTCAGAGGAAAATTGCATAAGGTTGATGGTTGTGGTCTTCTATCTATACATTAATTACCAGGTATTAAGATTTTATCTGAGAAAATACTGAGAATATGAACTTAATTGCTTAAATCCGAGTTTCAGTTAGCCATTTTATTTTCATTAAGACTTATTATCCACTTATTATTATTATTATTATGGCTATGTAGTATGTCCTTGTTCACCCATTTCAATCTTGCCATTTGTTTATTTTCATGAATTCCTATGTTCTTAACATTTCTGGCACTGACTGAAATTTACAAATTACTTAATTATTAACTTCATGAAATAATTTTGCAGGTGTTTTTCTTTGTTCAAAGAAATTAAACAGACAATAATACTTAGAATATTGTGAAATTATTTATCTATTATGTACTAAATTACTATAAAATAAGAAATATCTGTTCTTTTATTGTCCTTTCTCCTCATTCTCTTCCACTACCAGTAACCACCTGTGCCTTAGTAGCATTATCTCTTTGCTTGGGATGAAATGGTTAAAAAAAAAAAAAACTTTAAAAAAACTTGGGAGACTGTATGTGATAAACTGATTCAGCAGAATTAGTTACACATATCCCCATGGATGGTATTGGTCAGTGTTCTTGCAAAGTTTAAAAAGTCAGTATTTAAAATTATTTACACTATTTATATACCAACTATTGTCCTCATTTTGAATGTTGTTATAACATTTAAAAAAGATTATTCCGAATAAGATCAAAATGTATATCAATCTCAGTAAACTACAGGGAATTCTGAACTGAATTCTTTATTTAATCTATAGAATTCCTTGTAGGTTACTCTGATCGATATACAACTGATAAAGACTGAAGGGTACAACAGCTGAAATGTTGTGATAGTAATAATAAAGTCAAAGACAATAGTCCACATGTAAATAGTGTAAATAATAGTAACTCCTCATCTCAGAAATCCAGACAGTATTTGAAATGTTGATTTTCTCAACAGGCAGACCTTCTCTCCAATTGGTAGACTGGTGCAATATTATCTCCCTCTTTCCATGTGACCTTGTGTCATACTAAACTAAGTGAGCAAATAAAGAATTCATTAATAAACAATATTGGTTGAATTCCTTAGTATATTAACCCCAATAAAATGGACATTTATAATTATTTTATTGAGTTTCATTCCTCCATTTGTAAGGAGGAAGTTCTATTCAGCTTTTACCAAAGAACTGATACTTTGTGGGACATACTCCTATGTGGGTGTTTCTCTGAACACTAGAATCTTAACTCCTTCATGTCAAGGGTCAATCATGATCTATCCTCCTTGGTCTCATAATAATCAATTTCCTAATATTTCATTTTTTAACCCTTTACCTTTCCAGAAATAATCTTGAGCTTTTTTTTTGAACTTAGCCTAAATTATTCTTTTTAAAACATGTCCCTTTTTAAAAATAGATGAAAAAGACTTTTTACAAATTCCTTGTTATTATTATTTGCCTTTGCTATTTACTCTTGGGAAAGAATTTGGTTTGAAATTCAAAGTTTCTTCTTCTCTGATTACTCAGAATAGGATGCCCAGTCTACACTGCTATTTAATCCCTAGCAGGAGGGAGGGAGAAGAGAAGGATCCATGCCTTTCCCAGAGACATTTGTGTAAAAGTGAGTACGACAGACTAGGTGAGAATTTGAACTTGGCTCACCAATTCCACTTTCAGTACTGATATCCATTATACATCCAGCTCAGTGAATACTTAATTTTTTTTCTTTAAGCAGATAATATAAATTATTTTAAAATATGCTATCATTTTTTATGTTATTTGGGTTTTTCATTTTAAAGTAGAATTAAAAGATTTAAAGAAAAATAGAAAGTAGACGTTAAAAAAAAGAATGATTGTGGTTTTAAAACCTAGTTTTTTTGTTATTTTTAATTGCATTTATCAAGCAAATTAAAAAGGATAGGGTGGCTAAACTAAACAAAACATACTTCAATTAATATCAACCAAAAGCACTACAAAGAAAAAATGATGTGATGGGAGTATCCCATGTGACAAATTAAAACAATAGTTTTTCAAACAACAATAGAAAGATATTCTTTACTTGCTTTAATTCATTGTCTGTTCTTTGAAATTTCTTTAGCATTTCCATAATATTAGTCATAAGTATATATATACATATATATATATATATATATATATATATATATATATATATGTGTATAGCCTTCACCACTTTAATCAAATCACTTGTGTAGGTTTTCTGGCAGTTTACCTTGATTCGTTCTTATCCACAATATACCACATAACACCCTTGCGTGCTTATCTTTGGAGCGGGTAGAATGGAGATCAACGTGTTTTAGTGGACTCAGCAATTTTCAATCTTCTTATCTGAATCATCTTCAAGAAGCGAGAGCAAGATCTAAAAGGTCACCCAATCTAAAAGTGATCTCATTTCACAATCCTCACACTTGCTCCATATGTGGCCTCCTTTGTAAATCACTAGCGGGTCTTAAATGCCACTTAATATTATTGCACAAACTTTCATAACTGAATCAATAAGCTGTCAGATCCTCATACATCGAAACCGATGAGAGAGTCCATTATTATTATTATATATATATACATACGTACATACGTACGTACGTACGTATGTGTGTGTGTGTGTGTGTGTGTGTGTGTATAAATTAAATACATGAATTACAAAATTACAAAACAAATAAAAACTCCATATTTAAGTCCATGTATGAACTTAACAAGGACAAAAAATCCCATCTCTTGATGTATTGACAGTAATAATAATAATAATACATTTACCATCTCTCCAAACTAACAAACATGTGCACTCATAATATAAAAGTGAATGCCCTAATTATTACAAAATAGCTGTTATATGAAACTTAATAAACTGTGCAAAATCAAAGTCTTCAAAAATATTAAACAAACCTTCAATAATAATTAATAATGACTTTCCTAATTATGTTGTTGGTGAACAAATTAAACAAGCTATTAGGAATATAAACATATCCTCAAATAACTAATTACTATACTGTAATCAAATGCAATCTAACTATAAGCAGAAAGAAAAAATTCTAAAAAGACTAATAAACACTAATGTATCCCCACCACTGATCCAAGTAAAAAAGTGAGTTGGTTGTATACTATACTAATTTTAATACAACCAATCTAGTTATCATAAACAATTCTTCTCTGTCAACTAGCATCTTACAAAAGGCCAATATTGTATATCAATTTAGATGTCCTTTAGGAGATTGTATCTAATAAAAATGTTGATACATGTGTTGGTTTTACAATGATGCTGCTGTCAAAAATGCTTACATTTCACTTGGATGAGCATAGTTCAATCTTAAAGCATTTAAAGTAACATTCATGTCAACATTCACAGATAAGATAGATATTAGCTGAAAATACATCTATATTACACCAAAATAAGCAAAAAATTAAAATCCTGGACGCCCTTAATAAGCCAAAAATAAAGTCATCTATGAGTATACCAACAAAGTTCTTAAATGTTTGTAGCAGCAAAGTTTTTTTTATATATGTATAAATAATAAAGAAATACAAAAGTTCCTTCCCTTGCATGAAATAAAACAAACTTTGTGAATTTGAAATTGATACAGAACAATAAAAAATGCAATAAGACAAAGTCAAAATGTTTTGAATTTACAGAACTATGTATACAGAGACAATTTAATCACCTGAAGCTAGACTCAGATGAGACTGAAAGTACTTGGGAAAAGAAAAATTATTTGAAAGAAAATTTTGGTATTTTTCTTAATCAATCTATCTATATATATATATATATATATATATATATATATATATAGATATATAGATAGATAGATAGATAGATAGATAGATAGATAGAAAGAAATAACATTCTCACATTTTTGGGTGGGAAAAGAAAATGTCCAAAGTTACAATTTTTTGAAACACAGGAAAGTAAGAAATAAAATTCTGGTATTTGTCATGAATTAAATGACTTTTTAATCCTAGTTCATATTAGGAACACCATTTCCTAATAAAATTTAAATTCAGAGATATACATACATACAGAGAGAGGAAGAGGAGATTAGATAGATAGATAGATAGATAGATAGATAGATAGCAAAATAGCAGGCTCTAAGAAAAAAAAACAAAATTAAAATGACAAGATTAGAAATTTGCTGATACATAGAAAAAATGATCATGAAATATAAAAAGAGAATGTTCAACCAATCTGCTGTTGGTTGAATTAAATTAACAAAATTTTTGAGTTTTATAACAGGTCATTTCAATAAACTGAAAAATGCCAGCCCATCTACTCTAACTCGCATTAAAAAAAGATAGTGACAACAAATAAGCTGGGAATTGAAAGACTTGCAGTCATCTGAAACTAACTACATAGCAGCTTCTCAAAATCAATATGCTTTATACTTCCTTTTCTCCCCTGAACTCTGACTAATCATATTATTAAATTTTCTCTTTATCAAATATAGCACTTTGTGGCCTTTTTGACCCAGAGGCAAAAATGAACCAAAGTTCAGTTTCAGCCCCACCCACCGGACTGCACTTTCCTCCTCGCACTTAAAAGGGGGAAAGGGGTTCCAAAAGGCCAAGTGCAGAAAAAAATGGACAATTTCTGATACCACCTGCATGTACACATTAAAAGCTCTATATTGTGGCCTTGTGTCAAGCATACATTTGTAGAGATGGCAGAGGAGTAACTACTTGTCTATTATTACGAGCAATTGAAATAAGATTGGTTACTATGAAAAGATACATTCGCAAAAAAAAAAAAAAAAAAAAAAAAAATAAACTCACTCATCATACACACAAAAAATTTGCTGTGCAAAAGTAAAAATTATATATATATATATATATAAAATGTAAATTGCAGATTAGAAATTCCCTATCGGAAGTTTTTCTTCTCAAGTTAATGAAAACTAACAATAACTTTAAGAAACTAAGAAAAAGTTATATTTTTTAAAAAAAAAAAAAAATGAGACTTTTTTAGTTTTTAATTTTAAAATAAAAAAATAAAAAAAATAGTATTTTCTCAGGTCTTTGTTTTTGGATTTGTTAGTTTTTTAAGAAAATTAACAAAAACTATGAAAATTGAAAAGTTTAATCAATTTTCATATAAATTTTAAAATTTAAATTTATATGATCACTAAAAATAAGAATCAGAGAAAAACCAGATCATTTTTTAAATTTGTAAACAAACGAAAGAAATGAAAAAGTTTAAAGCCCGAAACCCGTATTAAATAAGTAATTTAGATTCTGTTTATTCATTGATTGCTAATTTGTAAAATGTGGAATTTTAAAAATCTAAATTTTTCAGTTTTAGGACTTCAATAAAAACAAATTTAAAGTATATAATTTATTTTTTTTTTTTTTACAATCAGTCTTAGAAAGTATTTTTTTTATTGCAAAACTAATTACTAAATTAATTCGTAAATAAATTTGTTTTGTTTGCTGTTTTATGAAAAAAATTGTTATATAATAAACAGAGTTTACATTTTTAACTACGAAAAAAGTTTTTTTTTTTTGTTTATGCAATCGAAATAAAATTTTAAAATTTAGATATCAGAATTGAAATCAAGAAAAAAAATAAAGTTCTTTAAAGTTTTGTTCAGCACACCACAAAAAAAATGTAATTTTTTAAAACAATAATTAAAATTATTAACTAATAAACTGTTTAGTTGACTTTTTAGTGTTTAGTGTTTTTTTTAGACTAAAAATAAAGTGGTTGAAATTTCCTACCACTACCATTCTTAGACTAGGTTCATGTTCGAACCTAGACAGAAAAAAAAAACAGATTTCGAATGCAAATCCTACACACTTGAAAGATTAACACGCCTACTTTTTACAGACCCTCACGTTTATTTGGCCTTGTGTCATACTAAGTAAAATGGGTGAGCTAAATTTAAATATTTCCATTTGGTGCCAGTGGTCGGAGTCCGTGTACAGGTTTTATTAAAATAATAAAAACTAACAACAAAAAATGATAAAGAATTTCGTTCATATGCATATTAAATTTTTTAAACTGAATTATTAATCCATGAATAGGCACTCCTTACTTGTAAAACTGACGCAACACAGTCTTTCTTCCGTAAGGCTCTGTCTATTTAGCCTTGTATTTAAAATAAAAATGAACAATAAAATAGATACAGATTTAAAAAAAAAAAACTCAGCTGAATAAGGATTCAGATCTACAGTTTATCTCTAAACAAAAACACATGCGACATATTCACATTCAAACAACAAATATACGAAAATATAAACAATTTTTAACAAATATAACACGGGGAAAACATTTTATATTGTGGGTTGGGAAAAACTAAAAAGAAATATTTTTTTTAACAAGAAAAAAAAGTAATTCTTTTGATAAAAACTGATTAATCGCTGTATAAAAACTCAACAAACACATCACATGGTGTGTGGTGTGTATGTACGTATTATTAACTATGTAACTATAGCAGCAAAAAAAGATTCTGCTTAGAAATTAAGAAAACAGGAAGTCCTGCAATATATTGAGCAAGTTTTTTCTTCTTTAAAGAAATACAAAAAAAAAAAAAAAAAAGAGACAAATATTTAAAATAAAAGTAACAGGGGGAGGCGTGTCATACTTACACTAGTGTCAAAAATACAAACAAAAAGAAAAAAAATGTAAACAGTAAGTGAGTAATAGTTCACTGAGATGTAAAACGACATGAGGCGGATAATTTTGACAACTAGGGTGTTAAGAAAACAACAAAGAAAGACAGTGGGGCCCGGTTAAAAAAAAAAAAGAGAAAGAAAGAAAGCGAGGCATGCAGGAATAGATTTTGTAGTATTTACCAACCAAGCCACATCTGTGAGAAGGGAAGAATGCTGCAAGTCGACCGCTGATGTCAAATCTCGTCGAGTCTCGTTCACATCTCACGTGACCTGCTTCATCGTCTGCTCCAACACAAAGGAAAGACGGCAAGGGAATAACTGTCGCCTTTTAAGAAATTATTTATTTATTAACCTCATCAAAATTACACTTCTTGCAGATTGCTGTCCACTTCACAAATACCAAACAACTGCAATTGCCAATTAGTACCCCGACAGATAAACAAAAATATCAACTTTATCACTTTTAATTAATTTTACTTACTACCCCATATTGCAAATACAGACAAACCTCTCATCAACGGACTAATGGGGAAAAGGGGTAAAGCCGATTGTCTGTAGATGGGAAAGGTTTATTTTTTGAGTTATAAAGCCACTATAGTAACTGCCAGTAGTTATGATCATAATGTAACAAAAAGAAAAAAATAATGTAACAAAAAGAAAAAAATAATCTCAGTGAACAGTAACAGTTCACTGAGATGTAAAACGACATGAGGCAGATAATTTTGACAACATTAATATTTGGCATAAATAAATATATATATTGATCAAAATAACAAAAATAATATTTCTCACACCTACTTTCTCATGCATGTGCTAATGTATTGTACTTTATATACTGTACACCCATCTTTGTTTACAATAGAAAAGCCAGCCACTGCCACCAAGTGCTCACTTTGAGAACTAATACAACTTATTCCTCTCTAAGCTTACAAATTTTGAAATATATTTCTGACGATTTCGTGGTTTTTTCCGGAAGATTTCATTTTTATTTTGCCTACAGATTTTGTCCATTGCATATAAAGTCCGTTGTTTGGGGCTGGGGGAGCGGTGATTGGGGGAGGGGTGATGGGGGGCGGTGATGGGGAGATGTCCATTGATAGAGGGATCTGTAGATGAAAGGTTTATCTGTATACTTTAATTCTGAATATAATTGGCTTTAACACTTCAAACAATTTTTATATATCACTGATTTGTCTCTCAAAGTATTTGTCACTCTTTCATTTTGTTTTCTAATAGGTTCAATCTCTTTTTATTTTACTTATTTTTTGTTTTTCAAATTCTGAAATTACTTGATCTGTTGTGAAAATGAAGAATGAGTAACCTGGAAGGCAGAACTTGTCGCTATTGTTGTTTCTGCTAAAGAGGTTAATTTCTTCTTTACTTCAGCAAATGTAAATTTGAGGAAAAATGAATACATCATATTTTGGGTAAATAAATGTATAATTTATTTGCATATATACAAAGCCAGCATACTACATTGCTGTTGTAAAAGGCGACAGAGTGGGCAAGGAAGAAAGAAAGACAAAGAATGTGGCTCATAGCTGTCAGCTGATGTTTTGTGAAGACAGCGGCGGCAAAAGGATGAAAGTTGAAAAGTATCGCGTTCAGTCTCGGTCTGCCTGCAGCATTCTTTACCAACCTTTATGTGTCGACATCTCAGCTGAGTGTCTCTCCCTCTTTATCTCTGTATCTGTCTGTTCTTTTCAGCATTGAATCAGAGAATTTATATCCATTGTATCGGCTCCAAATCACATTCTGTGTCATTTAGCGTGAATTATTTCTACTGGTCAATATATAAAGTTCATTTTATCATTTGATACTGAAAACATGCATCGAGCCATGATGTGTAGAGACACGTTTTTATATTCTGCCTTGGGTCATCAAGCAGTCACCATCTGGTTTAGTGTAAGAGACACAACAGATTACAAATGTTGAATTAAATTTCATGTTTTACTTAAGAAAAAAACAGTTGTAATAAATTATGTAAGCAAAATGCATCAATGTTTTTTCTTTATGTAAAAATCATTTAAAACACTAAAACTTACCATACATGAATTTTCCTTTTTTTTTTCTAGACCATTATACTAAAGAATTTGTTTTACTTGGTACATTTGTGTCAGTGGTCAGTGTTTGAGCTAAGTAAAAACCCATGCTCTGAAATTTTAATTTTCAAGGTAGATAAGCCCTTCTCATTTACAAGATTAGCACATTACAATCTCCCCATGTTTAAATTATCCAGCATTTAGCTTTGTAACATAAACTATGCTTATGGAGTAGTGTTTAGCAAAAATATTGTAGTAATTCATGCCAGGAAATGGCAAAAGACTGAATCAAATTTAATGTCCATCAAGAACATTGATATAAGAAGAGTTGATCTGTGGTGACCCAATTAAGATGTTATGAATGAGTTTTTTTAACTTATGTCCATTCTCTCCATATATCAGTGAAGGAAGGTAGGCTTGTTTTCAATTGTAACAGTGGGCTGATTACAAACATGGAGAAAGAAAGAGTATATGTTCTTATATGTACCAGAATAATATTGTCCATTTCTTCTATATATCAGTATAATTGATTTGGGTGTATATCATATAATGATTAAAAGAAAATGTGCTAAGTGTTGATAAATAAAAAGTAAATCTTTATATAAAACAATATAATAAAACAGATGGATAAGGTGAAAGGTGAAGTTTTAAGATTCTAAGTGTAAAAGTCTGATGAATGAATATATATATATATATATATATATATATATATATATATATATATATATATATATAGAGAGAGAGAGAGAGAGAGAGAGAGATAGAAAGATAGAGAGAGAGAGAGAGGAAGTAAATATATATGTATATGTATGTATGTATCCAAATGTATCAGCCACTTGCTTACAATATGTGTGAAGAAAGGTAGGCTTGTTTTCAATTGTAGCAGTGGCCTGCTTACAAACATAGAGAAAGAAAGAGTATATGTTCTTATATGTATCAGAACAATATTGCCATCTCAAGTCAACAGCTGGTTACACATATGCTACATTTCAACTCTGGTTATTTTATGATATCCACAGCACCAAAGAATGGACAAAATCTATTATTGGCGATTATAGGTGATTTTGCATCTGATTATATATACATCTATAGATCCACTTCAAAAAGGCCACTCTGTTTCTTATTGGCTTGCAGGCTTATATCCTGGTTGTGAAATATTTCTGATTGGTTGGTAGAAATATGGCTTTGTGGCTTGACAATATTGATTAGCCATCTATTTTTAGAGATGGAGAAATTTTGATTTTCTTGTTATTATTTATTTTTATTTATTTATTTCTCTCTCACCACAGATCTACTTGGTCCACTCTAAGAGACAACTAAATAAGTATTTTACTTGGTATCATCTCAAAAAGTCAATAAACCTACGTACCTCCAGTGTTGACTTATACAGTAACCTCAAAGCTACCAGAAGCAGAACTAAGCCATAAAGGATGTTGATGGATGTACCAAAATAAGCAAGAAGTTAATCTAGTTGAAGTTAGGAGATACACATGCAAGGAAGTCATATAAATGCTCAACTTATGAGGAAAGTAAAGAGTCTTTTTCATCTTTGCCAGAAGTAGAGTGAATGTTTAAAGAAAGGTTCAAAACCACATGCCGTCACTTTGCCCAAGATTAATTTAATAGATTCCAGAAGTGAATAAATAATTATTTTACATAGGAAAAAATTAGTCTTGTATTCTTATCAGACATTACTATCATTATATCACAAAGGGAAAGAAAAGTACGAATGTTAACCTAGAGACTCAAGTATAAACAGAACCAATGTTTACATATTCACCAAGGTTTATCTATACACTAAAGTATAAACAGAACCCATGTTAACCTAGAGGTTCAAGTATAAGTAGAACCAATGTTTACCTATTCATCAAGGTTTACTTATAGATTCAAATATAAACAGGATCAATGTTAACCTAAAGGCTCAAGTATAAATGTTTAAATATTGACTCAAGTATAAACCTGACCAGTTTTTATCTATATACTGAAGTATAATAATAAAAAAAGAGATTTTGATATTAAATAACCCAACTAGGGTTGATATGTTGTAAAATCCACCAACTTAAGCAAATCCACAATTATAGCCACACTCATGCAGATATAGACACACACATTTTTATTAAAGTATATATTGTATATTAATCATACAAAAACAATGTTATAAAAGGAATTTCTTTTTCCACTCAATGTTTTATAAGGTTTTATTTATTCTATATTTTTATGAATCATGTCATTCAAGAAAAATAATTTGTAATTAATGAGGCTAACAACACATGACAAAGTTATTTTAACATGAGTAGCACAACATAACTTCATCATTTATTAAAAATGCAAACAGCATGAATAATACAGTAACAATACAAAGCAATGTAACAGATTTTAGAATGAAGCAAGTATAGTTGTTTTAGGCATTCATTACTAAATATGTACTAAATACTATTATATAAAGGTGTTAACTGATTCATAAATGAAAAAAAAGTAAATTTCAGCTTGAATAATTTCTTTTCTTATGATGAAGAAATTTCAGATTCTGGAATGTTAGTTAATATCAAAAGAAGAAAGAATGTTTTCTTTTTTTAAGAATATTTCCTAAATTATTGTAAAGTGTGGGTGCAGTAGTTAACACTACAGAATGTGAAATCAGTAAGCCAAGTTCAAATTCTGGCCAAAGCTGTTTACATCCACTCTGCCCTAATAGCAATAGGAAAGGCATGAGTCAATATCTTCTATTCTTAGTTATGTATAGAATAGTAAAACAGACTGGGCCTTTTTATCTTGGCAAGGCCTCCAATCTTAAAAAGATTTTTATTATCAGGAGAGAAGAAAAAATGTCACATATCTTATTCCAAGTAAAAGGCACAAACAGAAACAAAAGATTCCTACTCTGATGTGAAACTGAAAAGAAATTTGCATTTAATAAATGGCACAAAAAAACAATAAAACCGAATACAAATTTATAATAGAAGTTTACACAAAATTTTCCCTTATGTGTCTACAGTTAGGCAAGATAGCAAATTCTAAAATTTCCCTCCAAGTTTCACAAAGCAGTCTTGTTTAAATGAACACAAGTTTACTTTCTTTGCATTCATGAATTAATAATTTTGTGCAAAATAAAAGGAGTTTAAATATAAATCTTTATAGTCTAGAAGCAGAGTCATTTCAAGGATCTCATACACCTACAGAATTTGTGATATGTCCTCCCACTCTACTACATCTCGATTTTCATAAGGTAGTATTCATATAAAATGCAAATTTTGTTGTAATAATAATGGATCATATACAATGTAGATGAACAATTCAATTAGAAAAAGTAAAAATAAATGCAATGTATCTAAATACAAAAGACACTATTAGAATAAAACAGATAGTTGCATCTAACTAGTTCAACAGTAAAACGATGAGACCTAATTGCCAATCTAGTAGCATGCTTAAATTCATGCAGTTGAGGCACCAAGAAAGAAAACTCATCAGAACAATTGCCATGAAAATATTTGTAGAAAAGACAGAGAGAAGCCACATCACATCAGTGAGAAAATAACTGAAGTCGAGATGCCAGGTCAAGATCAGTTATGTAACAGACCTTTCTTTGAATCTTGTTAACAATCTCAAAATATATAGTAGGAGCACCAAACCATATTTGGAAGCCATATTCAGTACATGAACAAATGGTAGATTTATAAATGTACAAATTGTATGCTGATGAGAAAAATTGTTTGGCACAACACAGTGAACTAACTTTCAATCAGTAGACCTAACAATATAATCACTCCACTTCATGTCAGTGGAAAACGTGAGCTGAAGGCGGCACAGAGTTGATTTCCTGGAGGTTAGCATCAGCCATGTTGATATCAGGAAGAAAAGGTTTCTTATGGTGATTAAATGAAAGTAGATTTATTTTGGAAGTGTTAAAATATACAAACTATTCCTTGCCCCAGTTAACAACTGATAGGAGGAATGTCACTGATGAAGGTAACAAACAAAATAGGGCCCTGGGAGACCTCTGCATTAATGTGAAATGATTTAGAAGTGTCCAAGGAACAACTGGATTTATTTAGGAGGCATGGCTCAAATTGAAGAATCGGAAAGCCGAGTTTGAATTCCAGTCGAATCCATTACATTCACTTACATGTTAATATCCTTGGGAAAGGTATGAATCTTCTTATCCAGTTGTGGATAAATAGCAGGACAGATTGAGTTCTATAGCCTTGGATGGCAACTGGTCTACTGCAGAAAGAAATGGCAACCTACTGTGGGAAAAAATCTGCCTTGTCAGTCATGTATTGAAAGAAACATGATTGACTAATGTGTATCATGCATGGCACATAACTGAACAAGATTTATCCATGTATTGATCAAGAGAAACCATAGCCCTTGAGTTTGTGAAGAAGGCCAGCATGCTAAACCCTGTCAACTGCCTTTGAGATATCTAAAGCCATAGCCTGAGTTTCACCATTCTCATCTAAAATCTGATAGACAAATTTAGTGATAGGTGTTAACACATTGGTAGTAGACTTGAAGAAATGGAATCCATATTGTTTATCCAAAAGAAAAATATACCAAGTATGATGCTTAACTGTTGATTGCAGGTTCTATTACTTTGCTATCTTTCTCTTTCTAAACATTCTGTTTCAAACATAGCCTATTCATAAGCATACCGATAAGTCTGTCTTGTCTCTAAATATATTCAACTCTAAACATAATCTGTGTTTAAACAAATCTTGACTTTGTCTTTGTGTAACCATGAGTAAAATATTAAAAGTGAATTTCATCATCATGAGGTGTTTTATGAATGTGACCTTGCAATGAAATAGTTTTGATTCAAGTCAATATTCTCACTGAAAATTCTTTTGATAGTTGTTTTTATTCTTTCATTTTTTTGCTAAATAAGTATTTTGTGTTTGCAGCATGTTTTAGTTTTACAGACAACTGTTTAGTTTTAAAAGCTAAAAGTTGAAGACCTAATTAGGAAATTAAAAGTAGCAATTATATAGCATTGTTCATTGTGTTATTTATAAAATGTTTTGACTGGCTGTTACATCTGTAATGGACTCTTATTTTTAATTACTAGAGCATTTGACTACAATTTAATATTTTGGAATTAGTCATTTGTATCTGTGAAAAAGTATAGAATGGGATTTGGTTCAATTGTTATTGGCATGGTTCTGCAATACTGTAGTGAGGCCAAAGTGCATTACAGAAGTATTTTAGCTTTCTTCTCTGCATAGTAGATGTTGGATTTACTAATATATAGTAGCATCTTTTATATTTCCTTTCTATATATTAACAACTTTTAGATTTCCTCTTGATATTGAAGCACCTTTTATATTTCTCTCTATATATTAACAACTTTTAGATTTCCCATTGATATAGAAGCACCTTTTAGATTTCCTCTTAATATAGAAGCACCTTTTATATTTCATCTCTATATAGTAGCAGCTTTTAGATTTTCTCTTGATATAGAAGCACCTTTTAGATTTCCTCTTAATATAGAAGTATCTTTTAGATTTCATCTCTATATAGTAGCATCTTTTAGATTTTCTCTTGATATAGACGCACCTTTTAGATTTCCTCTTTATATAGTAGAAGCTTTTAGATTTTCTCTATATAATAAAGTATAGGTTCCCCAAAGCGTGCTCCTGAACTTGCTCCTGTTCTCTCTAAATTGTATAATAAATGCCTTACTGCCTCTTGCTTTCCTGCATGTTAGAAATCCTCATCTGTTGTTCCAGTTTTTTAAAAACTCAAGTGGACCATCCGACCCTTTCAACTATTGACCTATTAGACTTCTACCTCTTTTGGGGAAACTACAAGAGGCCCTAATCAATGCTGAATTGGCTATGCATTACACATCACAGATACTTTTTCAGAGAAGCTATATGGCTTTCATTTCTTCAGGTCAACTGCTGATGTATTGACAATAATTGTGGAAAGAGTCTATCAAGCTTTAGATAAGAATGCTGAGGCTCAGGCTGTTGTTTCGGACATCTCAAAAGTTTTTGACAGTTTGGCATACAGGTTTTCTTCATAAGTTGAAAAGTTATGGTGCTTTTTAACTGATCCAGTCTTCTTGTCAAATCGTGAAATAAGAGTTATCTTGGATGGCTACTCTTCTAGATTCTTTCGTACTAATGCAGTTGTCCCCCATGGCTCTATCTTTGGACCTACTTTGTTTTTGATTTTCATTAATGACCTTCTTAATTGCATCAGCTCTCAATTTGGTATTTTTGTTGATGATACAACCATTTACTTCTGTCTCTACAGTAAGTTTGATTGACTCGATAAAGTCAAATAAACGGCTAATGTCAAAAACGAACTTCAGTCTGTTGTTAAGTGAGACAAAGGATGGCTAGTTAACTTTGATGCCTCCAAAACTAAGCTGATCTCTATTAATCATCTGAGAGACCCCTTTTTGCCTTCCATCAGCAAGGAAGAGTGACTAGTTGCACCTTCTCAGGGTAACGTTCATGAAGTGGAAAGACTATATTCAATCCATTGCTAGATCATTGCTAAGAAAGTTGGCTCACTGTGTCATGCTAGACAATTCTATCTTCAGAATCTATATCCATAAGTCTATCATACATCCATGCTTAGAATATTGCTGTCACATATGGTTCGGTGCTCCTGCTGTATATCTAGAGATCCTTGATAAAATCCAATGAAGAATTAGCAATATCATTAGTCTTGATCTTGTGTTTTGGCTTCAGTCACTTACCCAACACTGTAAAGTTACCTCCCTGTGCTTTTTCTATAAATATTTTCATGATAATTTGATATGTCCTGGAAAGGGATATATTTGTTCGAAGTAGTAAAGTGGTTTTGGACTACTGTAACTGAGTAGGACAATCTAGCAGGTAACTGTAATTCACTGGTCCTTGTCATAATGGTAGGCATAGGCAATAGGTGAAGACAATAGGTGTAGCCAATAGGTGTCGTCTTGTACCTCCACATCAGTATGTATTTATGGCTGACACCAGCCAATCATATTACTGTGAGGAGGAACCAGGTGTATGCATATTCATTACATCATAATTGTTCAGATGAGATCTTCGATATGGATTTTATGAATATAAGCCCAGTACTAGATTGGCAATGAGGTCTTATCAATATGCAGTTCTTTGCTAACAGTTTCTTTTCTCATACTTCTTACTTGTGGAACTCCCTTCCAGCTCTATGCTTTCCAGCCAATTTTAATCTTCAAAAATTTAAATGCAAAGTCAATTGCTATCTACTGTCCTCCTGATTACTCTTCTTCTGTACCTTCTACTTACTGATGTTTCTGCTTTCTAATTCTTCTACAAAAAGAAAGCTACAAAACTCCTACAGAAGGTAATGAAGGAAAGTGCAAAGAAAGAATTAAACATCAACTGCAAGATGACAGAATGCATGGTTGTTAGCAAAATGATGAGTCCAAAGTGCAAATTGCAAATCAGAGGTACCAAAATCAAACAAGTGTGGAAATTTAAATATCTGGGTATTGTTTTAAAAGAGGACGGAAAAAGCAACACTGAGATTCAAAGGCATATTGTGATAGACAAGGAAGTGTTTCAAAAGCTAAGTAGATGTTGTAGTGTCTTCCCTCTAATGAGTCTGTTATGGATTCTTCCACTTACTATAAAGTAGTCGGAAAAGCAAGCCTCGGGGGAACAGTGCTCCAAACCGTTCATGACTGTCAAACTCTCTGCCTTGGAGGAGAGGAACGAAGACAAAGCTTTGCCAAGGGGCAAAGTTTCGTCCGAGGAGGTAGACAGGCCCTGAACCCGTTTATATGGGTTCAAAGGGAATATTTTTGGCCAAGCCTACGGGCTCGGAGAACCCACATTAAACCGGCCTTGTGCCACATACGACCCATATGGGGGGAGCCATTAAATATAATGGTGATATATACTGAATGCTGGTCAACTGACACAAACTTCCAAGTTGTGTAACACACTTCTGTTGTATTTACTGTTCAATACACTATTTATCTGCAACCTCTTGTTTTGTTATTTCTTAACCAATTACTTGGTCACAACAGCAGGTTATTTAGAAACAGAAAGATGTTGTTTGAAATAAAAAAACAGTACTAAATTGCTATGTGATATCTATCCTCCTGTATGACAGTGAATGTTGGATGATGATCTCAAAGATGAAGAGACTTGAAGCAACAGAAATGTGATTCTACAGAAGGATGCTGAGAATACTGTGGACCAAACATGTGAGTAACAATATGTTTTGGAGAAAATGGAAACAAAAAAAAACTAATAGTTAACATCAGGAAGAGACAGTTGAGATTTCTAGGGCATATAATCAGGAAGGAGGGGTTAGAAAATCTGATACTCACAGGACAGATAGAAGGCAAGAGGGACAGAGGAAAACAATGCGTAATATACTTAATGGTATTGAATAAATGGATAGAAGAATAGGACTTAGGAGAAATAAGAGAAAGACAAAGTTTATTAAGAGCTACAAGGGACAGGAAATTGTGGAGAGCCATAATCACCTACGTCCTGAAGAGATACAGCACATAAAGAAAAATTCTTCCACATCCAGTAATCCCCTTGTGTCTCAGTGGCTTTAATGCCTTGCTTGGGTTGAACTTTGTAAAAAAATAAAAATCTCTGCAAGAAATGGTAAAATGTTTGGCAAATTGCAGATTAAGCCCTGGAAACCAATTGTAATGAAAATTTCCATTCTGGTTTGAAATTGCCTGATTAATACCAAAATAACAATAAAAGTTTGTGGAAGAAAATCGTTTAGGAATTATTGACAATATAAGTTTGGCCTTATTCGCATCTAGCCTGGGAAATTACTGACGTTGTTTATATACGTTTGCCTTGAGTAGCAATGCATGGAAATTTACTTATTAACGGCCTTTTTACAGATCTTCTTACTTGTCTTGATTACTGCGCAATTTGTAAAATTTAATTTCAAGTTTGCACATTGCACAGTAATCAAGACAAGTGAAGCTTTTGCATGTTAGTACTCAAGGCAAACCTATGTAAACAAAGCCAGTAATGGCAGTCGGGCTGTAACTGCAACACGAATGAAGCCAAGCTTATATTATTGATAACTCCTAAACGTTTTTCTTCTGCAAATTTTTATTGTTATTTTCAGAATAAGCATGCAAATTTACACCAGAATGGAAATTTTCATAACATTTGGTTTCCGGGGCTTAATCTGCAAATTTACCAAATTCCCTACTGAAATTTGTTTGGAGACTGACGGTCAGTTTAAAAACATATCTCCAAATGAATATCAACTGTTGTCTCATATAAGCTCATTCATTTTTCCACCAATTATAAATCCTTTTGAGTCTTCTAATCTTCTTAAAAATCATCTGTTTGTATGGATTAAATCTGGTGAGAAAAAACATGCTTCTCTTTCTATTTGTTGGTGTTCACTTTACTCATTTTCTCTCACCATTCAAGCTGTTTGCAGTAGTGGTCTAAAAATATTAGTTGTCAGGAGACAAAGGGAGATGACCCATAACTATACTGCTATCATTTAATTTACAAATAAATAAAATTTTCAAAAAATACATATGGAAAAAATGGTTACAAATAAATTATGTGAAAAAAAATGTACATTTCTTCATACAGTGCACATGTACTGCACATTAATGGCAGTAACCAAAGGTAAATATAGAATGTTATGATGGAATATTTTATTTCTTCTTTAATTTTAAGTAATTGGTTGATATTTTTAAATAGTATACTGCACAATTTAAACATTAGAAATTAGTTCAAAAGTCTAGCATGTACCAAGAAAAAGAATGAAAATAAAATTTTTGTGATGTCAAAGAATACTCTTTGCCACTATTGTGATATCAATGAACACTCGTTGCCACTTTAATGACATCAGTGAACACTCTTTGCCACTTTTGTGATATCAATGAACACTCTTTGCCACTTTTGCGATATCAATAAACACTCTTTGCCACTTTTGTGATCTCAATGAACACTACTTGCCACTTTTGTGATATCAATGAACACTCTTTGCCACTTTTGTGATATCAATGAATACTACTTGCCACTATTGTGATATCAATGAACACTCTTTGCCACTATTGTGATATCAATGAACACTCTTTGCCACTTTTGTGATATCAATGAACTCTCATTGCCACTTTTGTGATGCCAATGAACACTCATTGTCACCTTTGTAATGCTCGTTGTAGTAGAGAATTTGTAATTGCAGATACAACTATAGTAACGCCATTGAACAATTTTAGTGTCAGACGCTTTCAAATAGCACTTGCACTAATATTACTTGCTTGATAATACTAGCTCAAGTAATAATCACTGTATAGTGATCTGAATAGAGAAATAGTATAGTAAATAGAGCAGAGAATGGTCTGTATAGTAGTAGAGGATAGAGTAGAATAGCAGATCAATTAGACATTACATGACTTCCTACATATGTGTTTCCTCTATGGTCACGTGGTCCACTTAATTCAATAATGGGATCACCTGTGTTTGCTCACTGGCAATCTATGTTCAAACGCAAGTGTTGGCAATGACACTTTATTCCTATGTAACAAAAATATATCAACAAAAATAAAAATAAATCAAATTAAAATAAGGCATTTACAGTTTCCTTTAAAACTCATATCTCTTTCTCTCTCTCTCCTCTCTCTCTATCTATCTATCTATCTATATATATATATATATATATGTATGTGTGTGTGTATATATATATGTGTGTGTGTGTGTATATATATTTCTTTCTCAACTAATGAGAAAGCAACCTTCAAATAAAAAGCAGGGAGTAGAAAAAAAGACTGAACTGAGCCACAAAATGGTGGAGGTTTGCAGGACCAGAATCTAACCATGTGTGACTAAAAACTACCAAAATTCAGAGAGGCACCACGCATGACTTCTGCTATATAAGAAAAAAAAACATGAAATAGAAAGAAATGCCGGAAAATAAAATAATTTTGGTCAATCAAAAAAAAATGAACACAAAGAGACTTTTGATGTTAGTGGAAACCAAGCATTGCATCAGTAAGTCTTGATCCCATAAAGAGATATAAACTGACAGCCCTGAGGCAGAAGAAAAGGGACAGCAAAAGAAACCACAGAACAAGAGATGCGACTGGCAAGGAAATGTGAAGAAGTTTAAGATGTTATCTGCTATTAATGTTTTCTGCTCTTCTTAGGGCTGAGAAAAATACACTAGATTGACAATGACCTATTTCTAAGATGACTAATAATACTGAGCCATGATGGACATTTTTCCAACTGCTACCAAGGTCAAAAATATAAGAAACTTTTTTTACCCTGAATATTAAAGGACTCACTTCAATCTAAATCAAATAAATAAATATGCATTATTTATTTTATACCCTCCAGGTCGTTTTAATTTCAAACTTTCTAATAAAATAAACACCAAGAATATACTGGCACATATCACCATAAAAACACAATAGAGCATTGCATGCAGTCCACTATATTAAGTGCAATCATTTTTGTTCACGAGATGATTGTGTGAATCTGACAACAATTGCATCCAATTCATCTAACAATTCCTTTGCAATGGAGAGCAACATGCATGATTCCAAATTCTCCTGAGACTGTGAATTTCTTAACCATGTCTTTATGATATTTAGCTTTGAAAATTTCCTCTCACATTGGACTTGAATAACTGTGTGTATATTACTTTATAAAGTTCTTATTCCTTTTTAATAATAAAACATTTGTTTGTAATTATTTACATTATTCAGACTGTTGTCCTCATCTTTATTGCCATATTCACGACATTTCGCCAGTTGTAGGCTCCAGTCTTTTTCAGGTGATTGGAATTTTGAACTGAACCCTTTATTTTGTCCACCAGGGTAGATTGTTCTAGTTCCACATGCTATGCTTCTTCCAGATGTCTCAGTTATCTCCCTTTAACTCAACTTTCCAAGTTTTTGTTCACCATTGCATTAGGTATTGAACTCATAACTCAAGTCAGTGGATCTAATCAACACTTTTATTCACTGGGCCATTGAGAACATTTGTCTGTGTTTATTGCATTTTTATTTGATATAGGGGCTCACTTCTTATTGGGCAAGTTGACATGCTAGCCAGTTTGCCACTGGCTGTTTATTCCCAATAAAGGTCACAGGTTATGTGTGTGTGTGTGTGTGTGTGTGTGTGTGTGAGAGAGAGAGAGAATGTTTTTTCCAGATTTTCACACATATGGAATTGAATGCAAAAATATTAGGTTACTATACCTCTGTGAGCTGTATGCAGTTTCAATTCACACGACTTGTTTCAAATGTTACTATCTTGTATTTTGTGGGATCACACACATCATACCAGCAGAGATAGGCTCATGTTCACAGGAATAAAAATATACAAGGAAATAACACTAAATGCATGTTAAATTGTACATTAAAATCATATAATTTCCTTTATTTTTGTGTATTGATGTATGTGTATTTTAGTTATATGCGTTTAAAGGTTACATATAATAGAGGAAGAAACTCTGTCTTACAATGAGCAATATGCTGAGGGAAGAGATGGATGATTTGAGCCTCTGAGGGCCTGTAACAAAGAGAATGAGTTTGGTGTTTTTTAGCATGGAGTTCATTTTCAGGTGGGAAATTTTTTCTGTTGCATGCTGGGATAGTTTTTATTATTTTGGTTTTATTTATTTTATTTTAAACAAAGTTTTAATGTGATCTGTTCTAATTTACTTTATTTATGATATTCACTATTATTATTATTTTATATTTTTATTTATTAATAATAATTTATTGCTTTCTGTCTTTGGATTAATAATTTGTTTGTGATCAAATGATTTCTTAGAGAAATGCTCCTGATTGCCCGAATATTTTATTATGTGACTTTTGCTTGCCCTTTTTTTGGCTTTTAATAATTCCACCCCAAGTAAGGCAACAAAGCCACTAATATGAAAAATGATACGGAATGAGAAAGAATATAAGAAAAACATCATTAAGGAGTGAGAACAATAATAGAATAGAAATTAAGAAGACAGAAGCTAACGATTGACATTACATTTAAATTTTTGAAGGCCAAAATTAACAGGAAAGCAAGAAGCTGGAAGAGATTTCCACGTGCAAAAAATGTGACAGAAGAAAAAAGTTCATTAATTACTTAAAAATTATATTGTTATACTTAATTTTATTCTTGACACTGCCATACTTGCTGCTATTGATGTTACTTAAAAAAATTTAAACAAAACTATATTTATTCACAAAAATTTACTTCATCTGTTTTGGTTGATATCAAAAGATTTCTATCATAAATACACTGGCAAAAAGTAAAATGGCAACACATTTGTTTCTTATTTACATTAATTACATGAGATCTATTGTCCTCATCATTATCACAATGTTTCAGCCATTGTGCTCTCTGGCCCTCATCAGCTATATGTTGATCTGGGTAACTGTTGTGGCCTTGTTAGGGTCAGAAATAAAGACACAAAGAGAGAAGAGTTAAACAAATATATTAACAGGAACAGTAGTACAAATATATAGAAATGAGAGTGTTACAGCAAGAATGTTTGGTTCGACTGTCAGAGCTGACTGCTGGAAACTTTTCTCTCCAAAAGGCAGTACCTGCTCCTATTTATAGTTGGGAGAGTCCATGTATGAATGGGTAAATTACCATCACAGTAAGACTACAGGGAATTTCAAACTGAACCCTTTATTTAATCTATTGAGGCTGATTATTCTCATTCCACTGCCCATGTCTAGGGATATCTCATTTAGTTCTTATTTTAATATTGCTTAGTTGTTGCTTGCCTGTTTCCTCAGCAGCTATAACAAAAAGAAAAAATTTCAGTGATTGCAGTCAAGTATGACAAGCAGCAACAGCCTTAATCAGCAGGCAGGTTAGGTCCCCCACACAGAATTGTCCCAGTAGCCTAGTGGATTAAAGAAATGGTTCATGAATTTGTTGACATAGTGATTGTAAGTTCAATCCCTGGGCTGAGCAGTGTGATGAGGGGGTATCACTAGTTTGGTTTTTGTCTATGGATATTGTGAGGTCTACCATTTCTGCTCTTACAATGCATCAATCACAGCAAGCCCCTATAGTCATTCAGAACCTGGTCTGTGGATATAGAAATTTTCATTTGACTTCTGTTGTTAATATCAAAGTAACTTCAACACACCATGTTCAATGTGTGCAGCAATTTCCTGAAATGATCATCCAACCTCTTAAGGGCTCTCTATCCAAACCCTTCTCAATGGCTCTAATTGAATAAAAGGAACATGTGTGTATCTGTGGCAAGACATCTGCTTGCAGTGGGTTCTTTCCTCACACTAAAAGTTATCACAGCTGGAAACATTGTTTAAAGCTCAGATATAGATGGTGCACTGGTATGAGTGTTAACAGATATCAAGATTGCCAGAGATTTTAAAAATTTCACATCAGAATCTCTATTACCAACCAATTTGCACATGCTGTAACCAGCATGAAATTGGCAATGCAATTCAAAGTATAAGAATGTTACTTCTATATTTTTGCAATGTATTTGTATATTTTCTTTGCTGATGTTTTCTCTCACCAGTAAAAATTGTTGGTTTATTTGTCCCAAATACATTCTTATGTCTGACTATTCCTTTTGATGTTTTGCAACTCAGTCTGAATAATATACATTGTTACTCAATACCAAGTACATTAAACATTAATTTCTATTTATAGAAATTACAACGTCATATTTTGAACAGGCACAAGTTCCATAACCCATTAGGATCCTTTAGATGCCATATGTACTGCAGTTATACCAGCAGCAGGTGTGTCTAGGACAAGGTAAACTGATAAAACCCATTTCCTTCAGACCAGTTTTGATTTTGGAGTTGTTTTTCTCCTAGTCTGTTTGCCAAACATGACTAAAGAACCAAGTTTGTTCTACTATTAAACCTATAGCTGGAAGAAGAAAAGATAGGTTCATGCCTTTCTCAAGGGAAATAATAATGCTCAATAATGTAATAAATATATAAAAAACAATACATATGGCATTAAATCACAATTTAATAAATGCTCAATCAATGTAGAAAATACACAAAATAATATACTGTATACAACAAATATCTACATATATAAGGCAGTATAATTTATAGAGAAGTTAAGAAACTAAATGTATACTCAAAGTGATGTAATAAATGTATAAATAATGATGCAATGTAATAAACACATGCAGTTACCTGAATTGCATCCACCTTTCATTTTGCTCTATTTTATATGTACAAGGTATTTCATAATTTTTATACAAAATGATCAGGCACAAATCAAGGACTACAGATGATAAATTACATTTACTGAAATGTAAAAGGATAATATTTTAGGATCTGCAACCATTTAGTCTCAAACATGAACCAAAAATGTCAAGAGGAGCTGTAGAATAAATGTTCCAGATGTCCGCCATTCAGTTGAAGGCACTGTTGAATGCAAAGTTGTTGATAACACGTGCATATTCCTCCTGGGTGATCACTTGAATCCTCTCAATTATGGCTGCCTTCAATGCAGCAATGGTGTGAGGGTTGCCCTGGTAGATGTTGTCTTTGAGGAATCTCCAGAGGAAGAAATCTAGGGGTTTCAATTCAGGCAAGTGAGGTGCTTATTTCACTTCAGCTTTTTAGCTGATGAGATACTTCCCAAACTTTTCACAGAGCTATGTCATGGTAGCATTAGTTAGTGTGAGGAGGAGCACCATTGTTCCTCCTCATCAAGGTCCTCATACTTCTTGAGCTCTCCCCATCTGAGAGTCCGCTGCTTTGTTTCAACAATTGTGAAACACCCTGTATAGTTTGTACATGATAAAATGTAATGTTGGTAACTTTTTTTAAATGTATTTTTGGTAATTTTACTATAAAAATGCATTTTTATACTTTTCTAGTAGTGTATTGTCATTCTATTATAAAAATGTATTGTTGGTAATTTTACTATAAAATATTTTTGATGTAAATTTTCAAAAGCAAAAAAATGTATAAATTCACTTTGATAATATGTTTAGGCTTGATTACAATTCTAATCATTGCTTTTTAAAGCATTGCTGAGGAGTGAAGGTAGTTAAAATAATAGCTGTGTCAAGGGAAAAACTGTCCTTTTGACACTGTTTCTTATTTATTCCATGCTAATATTGAAAGATCGGTACTTGCGTAAGTCTGAGTCATATGCAATAGATCCCAGCTAGACAATAACTACCAACCTCCCCATGAGATAAGATGTGATACAAGGCTGAATTTAATGTGGGGCAATCTGAGCCTGTAGACTTGGCCAAAAATTCCTCGTAACCCCTGCAATAATGGGTTCAGGTCTGTCTACCTCCCCGGATGAGACTCTGCTCTTCAGCATAGCCTCGTCCAGGTTCCTCTGTACTCGAAAGCAGAGAGTTTGACAACAGTTAAATTCTGAGTAACAGATCACAGCTAGTATATCTACTAACCTCCCCATATGCTCAGATGTGGCACAAGGCCGAATTTAATGTGGGGCATCCGAGCCCGTAGGCTCGACCAAAAAATCTCTGTAAACTCTGCATAAACGGGTTCAGGTCTGTCTACCTCCCAGGATAAGACTCTGCCCTTCGGCATAGCCTCATCCGGATTCTTCTCTGCCTGAAGGCAGAGAGTTTGGCAGCAGCTAAGACCTGAGTAACAGATCGTAGCTAGTATATTTAGCTACCCCCACCCACGAGGGTTGCATGTGGCACAAGTCTGGTTTAATGTGGGTTCTCCAAGCCTGTAGGCTTGGCCAAAAATATTCCCTTTTGAACCTGTATAAACGGGTTCAGGGGCAGTCTGCCTTTCAGTAGAGCCTCATCCAGGTTCCTCTTTGCCCATAGGCAGAGAGTTCGACTGTCTAGCTGGAACAGGTCGCAGCTAGAATATTTAGCATACCCCCCACGAGGGTTGTATGTGGCACAAGGCCGGTTTAGCATGGGTTGCCCTAACCTGTAGGCTTGGCCAAAAATATTCCCTTTTGAACCCATATAAATGAGTTCAGGGGCAGTCTACCTCCCCAAAGAAGACTCTGCTCTTCGGTGGAGCCTGGTCCGGGTTTCTCTCTGTTCATAGACAGAGAGTTTGACTGTCTAGATGGAACAGGTCGCAGTTAGACTCCATAGTTTGTTGACTTACACATACTTATAGGTAGTTACTACCTATAGTGTAGTCACTCATGGGGGTGACAGGTTACTCCCTTACATCATTATTGTAGGTAAATTTGCCAAAAGCAGTATTTGTTTTTATTGGAGCTTTGATGTTTACATTTATTACTAGTGAGAAATTTGCAACTTCTTTAGGGACAAAGCATGTATTTTATTGAATAAGAAATTATTATGTTCAGGCAAAAGCATTATGTGCTAAGATTTTAGAATTCAATTTACCAGAATATTAGTGTTGTATATGGATACAAGGTTTGTCTTGAAAGCATCCAATCATTTAATATTGATGAAAAAATAACATACTGAGACCACTAGCACCTTACTTTGGTAGTACTTACTTTGCGACATCATACACTTATCTCAATGTCTTTTAACTTTACAAAACACTGCATAAAATCCTCATTTGGGAACACTGTCAGCTACCTTGTCAATTCCTTAAATTTCTTCACTGTCTAAAATCTTCTACCCTTTCAATGGTGATTTTAGCTTTTAAAAAAGCCAGAAGATACCGAGAACTAAATCTGAACTGTAGTGTGACCAAGAGATGAGCGAAGAAATGGTTTGCAAAAAAATCCTGCATGTGTTATTATTGTCTGTGACAGCCATACAGTAGATAAACTCATTCAATAGTATCTCACTGAGTAACCCCAAATGAGAGGGGTGGATTTTTCTCAAAATACTATAAACAGGGATTCTTAATAAATGGAAGGTTTAGAAAATCATTTAAAGGGTCAAAATGTGTAAAATTAATAAATGGGATGGTCTTGATAAGCTTGATTGGGTTGCAACCCCCTACCTGAAAACAAACATTCCCTCACTTCTATTAGTCACTGAAGAGTTTACTTTCTATGCCATGTGGTTTTCTAAGATAATTTTGCTGTATTTAAACTTCAGGCAAAGAAGAAAATCTGATTATGCAAATTTGTAGCAAAAATGTTTTTAAAGATTATCTGTGTTTTCCACAGATTTTTTTTTTATCAAAGTATGTCAAGTGGACTTAATATACTAAGTGGAGTAACTCAGAATACATGAAGTTTTACTACAGAGATAGATAAAATACAAATTTTGATGTATTTTTTTTCTTTTCACTGTTCAGACATAATGGAAACCTATTATAAGCCATTGGTTTCATAAATATGCAAGGAAGTTTTAACTACAAAAGTTCATGAATATAATTTATTTTTAAAATGTTTCCTTTAATAAGTAGAACCTAAAGCTCAAACACAAAAACAAGCTCAAATAAAGAAACTATTTATAGCCATGACATGAATGTTTTGATAAAAATTAATATAAAGTCTGTCCAGAAAGTTTACAGCCACTTTGAATATCTCAAGAACTGGAAATACAACTTTGATGTAACTTGGCAACCAATCAGAGGGGTGCTTGGTGCATATGCAAAACAACTACTCTCCCGTGGGGTTATTCAGTCAGCAGTAAGATGTCACTGAGTGAGTGTCTTATATGACTATCACATTCATCATGATGAGACATTGCCCAATTATTCTTGATGTCTCAAGAAGGGTTTTTGCATCATCCACTTCCTGCTAGCAAATTCCCTACAGCACAGATTTGGTTCTCTGAGATTTATGGCTTTTCCCAAAAGTAAAATCACTGTTGGAAGAATGGAGATTTCAGATCATGTATGAGATTAAGGAAAATATAGCAAAGCAGCTGATTGTAACCTTGTGTATATGTAAAGTAAAAGAGAATAAGTTCATTTTAAGGATTCATTTAATTTTTAGTATATAAAAATCCTTTTTTTGGGTGTAGGTCTTCCCCAGCTCTCACCATCTTTTGCCATTCATGTACTACTCTTGACCATCGATGAAGGTGATGCAGTTGGAACTTGGTTTAAATCTGGTGACCCAACAGGAACAGCTGATATCATACCATGGGGTGGAATGGGCTATTATCCTACTCTGCTGGTCCATGCTAGTAGGGGAAAATGTGACAGTCTATCCTAAATAACCTATAATTTGGAGGAGACAAAAGATAGATTCATGACTTTCCCAAGGGCATTTGCATATAAGTGATTGTAATAAACTCAACTAGAATTTGAACTTGCTCTTAATTGTTATCTATTAAACTAGCATCACTTGTGGCCGTATTCTCATCTGATTACTAGTTAAGCAACATTGAGCCTGGTAAGTATCTAAATGGGTAACTCCTTGGGAATACCAGGTGCTGTAAGCTTGGATGTGCAGGTGGTGTGTATGGAATGTTAGAGATTGGAGAATGGAGAAAAAGAATCTAACTAGTAGCGGGTTTCGCATATTTTTGAAGATGTGATATGTGATTCTCCGATTAGCAGAGGAAAGAAAAAAATATTTTTTTGTTAAATATTCACTCAATGCAAAGCCCAGAGCCACTCAATGTAGAGGGTTATCTTAAGAAACCTTAAAGGAAAAATGCGCCCTAAAAGGATGTTAAATCTAACAACAGTTTCTCCTGCAAAGGAGGATGCAGGTTGCATTTTTTCTTTAATAAAATTTATTGAATTTTCAGTCTAGTAGATGAAAATAAATATACTGTTTAAAATATTCAAATATGAGTATCCACAAAAAATAATGTTTAAAGTGATAAAAATAAAATCCATTATTTATGGGTGTTCAAGCATAAAACAGACTGTTGCTGCTCAGAGTTGTACTTATTGTGCACTGTTTTATATATATATATATATATATATATATATATATATATATATATATATATATATATATATATGGGGAAATTGTATGAGAAAGTGAAAATAATTTACTTGTGATGTGTTTTGTCCTTCAGGACTTCATCAAACTAAATTTATGTTGTTGAATTCCTTCAGGGCAAAACACATCACAAGTAAACTTTTTCCACTTTATCATACAATTTCCCCAATACTGTTCTTGATATTTAAAAATATATATTGTTATCTGAGAGATAAGCTGATTCTATAAACAACAGCCACCTGTGCTAATGCAAAGCTCTTCAGTAAAATGAATTGGAACTCTCTAGTGATTGGCGTTTGTTTACATTCATAAAAACAATAAGCTAGAATTTGTATCTATAAAAAAGAATATATAAACATAAAAATGTTTTAAAATAATTGTTGGACTTTGTCCATTTCCTAATATGTATATATATATATATATATATATATATATATGTATGTATGTATATTATTACTGTAAACATTATTTTAGTGGATATATATGTTTGAATATATATCCCTGCTGTTTATTTACAAACAGTGAAATTAATATCTATATATATATTGATACATGTCTGAATAAGTTGACAGAAAAGTTTTTTTTTCTCATTTATGTAGAAAATAGCATATGTTTGGGTCTAATGCGTATAGATATTGTATGAATGCTTGTGATAAAATGCTTTCAACCTTACTACAAATCATTATAAAAAGCAAACCAGAATCTTAAAATCTAGTCATTTGTGTTTATAATAACATCAGTAATGTTGATACTGATTATGATTATGATAATTGTAAGCACTTGCTGTCCCAGAATTCCCTAGGTGGGACAGGAATTGCTTACAATCATCATAATCATAATCAATATTATTGATGTTGTTATAAACATCCCCCTCCTAAGGTAATTTATTTTCTTTATTAATTTATTTACCAACTCTAAAAAGAAGATATAGAGTTAGAGATGATTATGATGATGGTAAACACATTTGGTCCCACTAGGGAGTAAAATGAATTCAGCAGAAGTCTGAATGAAATCATTAATTTACCACGTTTTATGTTGTCTTTGTGTTGATTCAACATTTTAGTGGCCAGTCTCATAATTTATCTTTCCACTCTAAGCCCAGTAGAACAATCTGATAATAGAGAGTTTTTTTTCTTTTTCAGTTAACTTTTCCTGTTAATGTAGAAGAGAGCATATGTTTGTGTCTAATGAGTATAGATATTGTCTGAATGCTTGTAATAAAATGCTTTCAAGCTTACTTCATTATAGAAAGCAAATTGGAATCTTAAAGTGTTTTCATCTGATAATAGTGAATACTTCACAGGTATAAACTATTAGTTATTAACAATATAATCAGTAGAGTAACATGTATCTTCTTTTCCCAATTATGATTCTACAAATAGTGAAATAACAAGCCACACTCATAAAAATGTACTAATTTTTTCACTGAAAAATACTGACTTCCAAAATAATCATCAAAAGTAACAAATACAATAAAAGCAATAACACAACAAACATATTCTATTGCAACCAAATACACTCATACTATAAACAAATTGTAGCTGCCATTAAAATTATTATATACAAAAACACATCTCCAATTAGTTAAGATAAATATATATGATTACTAATTTGCTACACATATTTTAAAAACATCTAAACTTATTATCACTAAAACTACCAAACCACAAAATCCTACAACACCAGTCTCATCTATGAATTGTTTTGCCCATGAGGGAATTGCATCCCAAGTAATGCATAAGCATTAAATTTGTATGTTGGGCATACAACAGCCACTCTATATCAGAGTTTAACCTGTCACCTTTTTTATCATAGTGCAATTTGTACCCATATTAATGAATATCATTAGCAACAAGATCTTCACTAGATATATAAAACAAATCACCATGTACTGAGAATCAAAAAGTTATGAGTAGCAGTACTGGAAGATATTAGTAGGTGGTGCCACCTATAAGTTGTACTTTGACAGCTGGTGGGTCAGTGGGAAGAGTCTTTTTTTGCAAGTGAAGATTACGTTAAGAATTTTTTTGAGAATAACAATGATTTTTCTAGATGCAAGTCCTACTATTTAATCCATAGCTGGGGGAGGATATTAGTGAATGTAATGAACTCAATTGGAATTCAAAGAATGATATTTTAGAGTTAACATTTTTGGGCTGTTTTTGAAATACTTCTAATTCTCCCTATTAAAAATCTCCCTGTTAGAGATCTAAATCTCCAGGTTAGGCCTTAAGATTTTTAGGTTGACAGATCTGCAACACTCAATTTAAAATTCAAATATGTTTTATGTTATCTATCTCCAAACTTGGGAAGATGCAAATTAAAAAAAATGGATAAATGAAAAATTGCAGATGCTATATATTATTTATCAATCATTTTAAAGGTGTTGTTGCAAGATATAAATGTGTTGACATCACGCAATGATATAGAATTTTTGCATTAACTTGAAATTATGGAGTTATTTTAATTAAAGAAGTAATTCATTTCATCAGTAAAATGTTATTACAATTAATATGCTATAGCAAGCATGAATGATTATAGAAATGAGATTTATAAATATTTTCAAAGGCATAAAATTTATAGCCTTTGATTTATCAATATTAAGATAACTTCATTGTTCTTTTGCTTTTTTTTCATTCTTTTAAATTAAAAGAAATACTTATTTTAAAAATTTAAATTGTTCCAGGTTATTGCAAAAGTAATTTATCATTGTGTGATATCCTCATTTTCCTCTTGTGTCTACAACATTTTAAAAGTACAAAAACCTATAGATGTAATATCCCTACTTTTTTTTTAAAGATTATTTTTCTTTATTTTAAAATTAATGCCTGTATGTAAAGCCTTTTCAGAAAACTTTTGTTTCCCCAGCATACGTTTACAGCTACTGATGTAATGATGATAATTGCAGAAAGAGTCTATAATGCTGTAGATAAAAATGGTGAAGCTGAGCTGTAGCATCAGACATCTCAAAAGCCTTTGACAGGCTTTGGCATACAGATCTTCTCCACAAGCTTAAAAGTCATGGTGTCTCTGGACACATTTTTGAACTGATGTAGTCATTCCTATCAAATCGTGAAATGAAGGTTATTTTGAACGGTCACTCATCTAATCCTTTCCTACTAAAACGTGTCCCCCCCCCAAGGCTCCATCTTTGGTCCTAAGCTGTTTTTAATTTTTATTAATGACCTTCTCGATGACATCAGCTCTCAACTTGGTATCTACACTGATGACACAACCATTTACTTCTGCCTCAATAATAAGGCTGATCAGTCCAACAAGGTCAAAATGGTAGCCAATGTCCAAAAGGACCTCAAATTCATTGTTAACTGTGGCAAAAGATGGTTTTTAATTTTAACACCTTCAAAACTAAATTTCTCTCCATTAATCATCTGAGAGAATCCTTCTGTCTTCCATCAGTATGGCTGATGCTAACCTCCGGCAAAGTGACTTGTTGTGCTTCCTCAGGCTAACATTCTCAGCTGACATTAAGTGGAAAGACTATATTGAATCCAGTGCTAGGTCAGCTGCTAAGAAAATTGGTTTACTGTGTCATGCAAGACAATTTTTCTCTCTAGAATGTATCTTATCTATAAGTCTACCATTCGTCCATGCTTAGAATATTGCTGCCACACATGGTCCACTACCCCTGCTATTTACCTTGAGTTCCTTAATAAGATCCAAAGGAGAATCTGCAATATCCATTCAGGATATTGTAGATTCTTGATCCATTGAGATCATCCAGATCCATTGCATAATGGATATGCAATGGTCCTGATCTGGCAGCTCAGCTCCAGTCACTTTCCCACCGCCGTAAGTTTGCCTCTCTATGTCTTTTCTATAAATACTTTCATGTTAATCGTTTGGATAAGTTCTTTGCTATGGTAGACTTTTTTTAACTTAAGCATAGTACTATATTAGTATTGAGATCTCATCAGTTTACAGCTGAACAGGCTAGATGTAACTATAAATTATATGAGAGCCATTTCTTTTCTTGTACTTCTCACTTGTGGAATTCCTTTCTGACTCTATGCTTTCCAGCCAACTTTAATCTGCAAGAATTTAAAAGCAATTTCAATTGTTATCTACTGCCTACATGATTACTCTTCCCTCTTTTCGCTCATTATTAATGTTTCTGTTCCTAGTTCTTCTATGCCCTGTAAGTCATTGTGTCTATGTAGCTTTACATGGGGTGATACTGATAAAAAAAATTGCTTATCAATCATTTTAAAGTTGTTGTTGCAAGACATAAATGTGTTGACATCACGCAATGACAGAATTTTGGCATTAATTAAAAATTATGGAGTTATTTTAATTAAAAAAGTAATTCATTTCATCAGAAAAATGTTATTACAATTAATATGCTATAGCAAGCATGAATTATTATACAAACAAGATTTATGAATATTTTCAAAGGAATGAAATTTATAGGTTTTGATTTATCAATATTACAATAATTTCATTGTTTTTTGTTTAACACAATGATAAAGCAAATTTGAAATAACCTGGAACAATTTAATTTTTTAAAATAGGTGCTTGTTTTAATTTTAAAGAATTTTTTATTCTTCTAAATTAAAAAAAACACCTATTTTATAAACTTTAAATTGTTATTGCAAAAGTGCTTTGTCATTGTGTGATACCACCACCTTCCTCTTGGGACTACAACATTTAAAACGTGCAAAAAAACTGTAGATGCAATATTGCTAATTTGTTTTTTAAAGATTATTTTTCTTTATCTTAAAATAATGCCCGTATGTAAAATTTCAATTTGAAGGCTATTTATTTGCCAGCACTACATGGGTGACAAAAACACTTGTGAAAAAATGTAAAATGTTAAAAAAACATCAATTTAAGCAATATCCCAATTCAATCTTATAGAATGCAATACTAATTGTTTTTTTAATGTGCACTTGATAAAAGAAGTTCCAAGACATACAAGGTAAATCAAAGACATCAGGGAATTTCTTAAGTCTTTTTTGTGCTGTGGGGAGGTTTTTTTATCATATTCAAATGTGCAAAACACAATTCTTTATTTCTGCTGCTGTGCCAAAAATATGTGTGTCTCATCTCACACAACAGATATTGGGAGATGGGTGAGATGAGTGTCAGCATGAGAGCCAACTAACCTATTTAAAATAGTAACCTATGAGTGTTTGTTTCTTTCAACTTGTTTGCTTTTTATTGCAATGCTCTCTCTCTCTCTCTCTCTCTCTCTCTCTCTCTCTCTCTCTCTATCTATTATTTATCTATCTATCTATCAGATGTATCTATATCTTTACGTGTATTAAAATTCATAAGTTTGTGTTGTGGCTTGTGTATATTTACACATTGTTATGTACACTTATGTACACATGCACATCTATATATGTATATGCTTTTCCTCTTTGTTTTTCCTTTAGCATTTTTTGTGCAATTAACAATAGATTTCCAAATTTTTATCCAAATGTTTTATCCTTTTATTTGTTCCTTTCCTTTTTTCTTTACATTTCATTTAATTATATTTTATTAATATATATTCCTTTGTTCCTCTTCACATTTTTCTCTTGTCAGATGTTATTATAACTACAGCCCATCTTTTTGAAATTGACACGTTATCCTAACAACAGCCCATCATTCTGAAATAGACAACTTGGTCAAACAATTTTTGGCTACACTGACCACATGTAAGATATCTTCCCCACTCCACAACCGATGACTCTTTTCATCTATGTTTACAACCTCAACATCACTCCCCCTACTACTAATAATAGACTGGCTTAATGCTTTTAAACTGATCAAAATTTTAAATTTAAGTTCATTTTCATGAAAAGTTTTGTACAGCGAGGAATCAGACAGAGATCTGGTTTTGCTAATAATATGATCTCCACCAGAAAATATACCGTCCACAAAAACATTTGTTGGTGAGTAATTTTCATTTCTCTGTTTATTTCTCACTCCATTGATGAACGACACAGGCATGTCTGAAAATTTCCAACTTAAAACCTTTCTTTCCATGCTTCACTTCTGTTATATGGCTAATAATTAATATTTAATAAATGTTTTTCATACTGATTATATTATTACCCTTTCATTTGTCTTTGTTTCATTAACTAACTTATCTATTTTACACACACACACACACACACACACACACACACACACACACACACATTTTCTTGTTTTGTCCTGTTAGATTTATGTTATTTATTTTTAAATGTTTTAGAGCCTCCTGTGACCCATATTATTTGGGCAACACAGGCCATATCCTATCACATTCCCCACTCCAGGAGTTCGCAATACATTTTGTAACATTGAATTTAAGCATATTGTGGTTGGTGTATCATACAAAATCTCTGTCTTCATGCAGATGGTGAAAATGTTTGATTACTACATGGATCCCAAGTGGCTCTCTAGAGAAATTACTATATCTAAATTGCATTAATGACAGCTTGGCTAAGAAATCAATTGGTTTATTTAAAGACTTTCTTTCTTGTTCAATGACTACAATTATGGCTGTGTTAACTGCATCTGTAGGACTTTCGTTTCTGGATTGTTGTCAATGTATGACATTTTCATAAAGTTGACGAGTGTAGATTTAACATAGTTTCCCTGTGTCTTTCTTTTAAATACTCTCATGGTAATCGTTCTGATGAACTTTTCTCTATTGTACTGAGATTTTATAAAGTGCTGTTCTAGATTGGATGCAAGGTTTCATCAATTTACAGTTGAAATGATTAGATGTAACCATACTTGTATCCAGCAACAGCTCTAAATCGATGCCTCTTACTCACTTTCACCCACTTTTCGCTGAAGAGAGTCGCATGTCTTGAGTTTAAGATGATGCTTAAAAAAAGCAATCAGTTGGGAAGAGAAATTACTATATCTAAATTGTTTGAGGGTAATGTTTTTTGTTCTTCTTTGTTAGTGGAAGAAGTGTCAATGAACAGTTTACAAATCTTTGGTAAAAATCAACTAACTCAATGAAGTGTCTTAACTGGTTAAGCATATCACATAACAGAGTATTATTCTTTCAAATAAGCAATATGACTTTTGTGTCTCTAGACTATTTGCTTATGTATTAATGATTATTGCTGAAAGATTCTACCAGCCTTTAGATAAGAATGGTGAAACTTGGGCTGTTGCTTTGGATATCTCAAAAGCATTCAACAGAGTTTGGCTTACTGGTCTTCTTCACAAATTGAAAGGTTATGGTATTTCAGGATGAAGTTTTGGACTGATTCAGTCTTTCTTATCAAATAGCAAAATGAAAGTTGTCTTGAATGGCCACTCTTCTAGATCTTTTTGCATAATTGTAGGTGTTCCCCAGAGCTCTATCTTTGTACATACATAATTTCTAATTTTCATAAATGACCTTCCTTATAGCCCAGTTATCAACTTGGTGTCTATGCTGATGACACAACTATTTACTCCTGTACTAACAGTAAGCCTGATCAGTTTGATAAAGTCGAATTGGCAGCTGAGTCAAAAATGACCTACAGTTTGTTTTTAAATGTGACAAGGAGTGGCTTGTTAATTTTAATGCCTAAAAAATGAAATTGCTCTCTTTTAATCATCTTAGAGAATCATTTTTAACTTCCATCAGCATGACTGATGTTAACCTCTAAAAGAGTGACTCATGGCACCTTCTCGAACTAACGTTTTTAGCTGACATGAAGTGAAAAGAGTATATTGAATCAATTGTTAAGTCTGTACCTAAGTGTTGCGGTATGATCCACCTAATTTACATAGTGGAGTACCGACCATATAAATATGGGTTGGTACCGGGAAGACGAGGGAAGTAACAAGAGATCCAATCCAGAGACTCTGCCCGACTGTGATTAAGTCAACCCATTCTACAGGAACAGTCTTCCCAAGAATATACCAAAACTAACTGTAAATATTGTGTACCTTTTCCTTGTTTCAATACATTTTGTTTACGTACATTTTGTGTTGTATTATTATTATTCCATGCTTATCCAAGCTTCAACACTAAGAATGCTGGTTCACTGTGTCATGCTAGACAGTTTTGATCAGAATCTATCTTACATGGACAAGTTTACCATTCATACTTGCTTTGAATATTGCTGCCACATCTGGTCTGGTGAGTCCTGCTATATATTTAAAGATTTTTGATAAAATTTTTAGAATCTGCAGTGTCCTGACCTGGCAAATTGGAAACACTTTCTCACCGCTTTAACATATTGGTTCCCTGTGCTGAAATGAAGAAAATTACCTCATGGTAATTGTTCTGATGAAATTTTCAAGGCCTGACCTAGATTTTATAAAGTAAAGTTCTAGATTTTATGCCAGGGAGATCAATTTACAAGGATGAAAACTGACTAGGAGCTAAACAGGAGTTAGATTGCTAATAGCAATCATTCTCTACCGATATTCATTGAAACTGATTTCAATGTTATTTTCCCAATCAAGATAAATTGGGCGCAATGTCAATTGAAACCCTGTCTTCAAATTCTTTTATTGTCCTCTCTCCCTTAATAATAGTTTTTCATATATTTTATAACACTTTGATGGTTTGTCCTGGTGGTTTATTGCTTTCTACAATTCATTTAAAAACAGCCAAATATAAAAAATGCATGTTTGAGTTTGGTTGCCTACTCTTTCTCCGGGATTATTCCCTTTCCGACCCCGATGTTTTTTCAGGATATTGATTTGACAGTTTTGGTCAGTAAAGCCAAACCTGTTGATGATGTTTGTCGAGGGAAAAGGTTCTGAAAACCAAACAAAGTTACCTCAGTTTTTTATCGGAGAAAAAGGTTAGTGTCTACGTCTGGGTATCTATACAGGGTCGTTGTGTTTACGTGTTGTTGAATTAGGAACATGTGCAGTTTGTTTCATGCTAGAATAAGGTCCAGGTACAAGAACATAGTGGACTCAAGTTGAGTCCAACCGAAGATGTAAAGAAAACAAACAAGACCGATGTCTATATATCAACAAATATATGTATTAAACAACAAATTTACAAGTGACAAAGACATTAACATTTGTGTTTGTGTGTGAACGTAAAGAGTTTATATTTTGGTGAATGGTCTTACGTACGTGTATGTGTGTATATTAATGTTCATGGCGTCTCCCACGAATGGGAAGACGCTATCTTCTGCAAGAGCTTACATTGTATATGTTTTCGCTGAAATGAAAAAATGAAAAAGAAAAAGAGGCAATAAGTCGCTCAGTATTATAGTGTAAATTTGTTAATTCCCAGTGAAGAATTAGGAAATTAAGGAGGATCTAACTCCAAATCTAATCCAAAGAAATCTTATATAAACTCTTTAACTAAAACCATATGTACAATTACGAGGTGGGTGAAATCTCCAAGGATTTTTACAATGATAAAAATTATTTACAAAACTAAATAAAACAATGTTAGTATTTATGGGCCCCACTCCATAAAATTAACTGTGGCAGAAGATTTCAGTTTAACTGGGCGAAAAAATGCAAGACTCGAAACGAAAAGAAAGGAAACGCATAATGGGAGAAGGGATGGCGAATTAAACTAAATAAACAGGACAAAAAATAAAAACAATAAAAGAGGGGTCTATGCGCATACATACCCCTAGATAAGTTAAAATCAAAAACAGACCAACTTGTCGGAGTTAACTCCTCCTTAATTTCCAAGTTGTTCACTAAATAAAATCCCTACACTATAAATACTGGGAGACTTCTTGCCTCTTTCTCTTTTTCATTTCTTCATTTCAGCGAACACATCTACAATGTAAAAAAATCTTGCAATATTGTATAGCGTCTTCCCATTCGTGGAGACGCCATGAACAATAATATACACACATACACGTACGTACGACCATTCACCAAAATACAAACTCTTTACGTTCACACAAAACACAAATGTTAATTTTATATCCATTGTAAATTTTGTTGTTTAATACATATATTGTTTATTATAATATATCGGTCTTGTTTGTTTTATTTACATTTCTTTTTTCCTGGTGGATTCAATCTTGAGTCCGCTATATTCTTTATGGTAAACCTAGCAGGAATAAACGCACGTGTTCCTAATTTAACAACACGTAAACCCTCGGTCCGCTTTACAAACTGAAAGAAAAATTGTTCTAACTACCCCACTGCGGGCGTAGATGACGAGTGCTTTAAAACAGAGGCTCAAAATCCTCTTACTTGTATCCAGCAACATCTCTAAATCGATGCCTCTTACTCACTTTCACCCACTTTTCGCTGAAGAGAGTCGTACAGCTCTAAGCTGATGCTTAAAAAAAGCGATCAGTTTTAGGAAGAGAATTTTTCTCCATCATGAATCTCTTGTCACATCGTCCAAATAACGACTCGCATAAGACCAAATAAGAACACGTATTGCTCACCATTTATTAGTAACGTCACCGCGTTGGCACAGACAAAATTGGTTACCAGGACAAAAAAAGACAACAAGGATACGGACCACGTACTCTTCAATTTTTCATTAATAGACGTGCGATACTCTAGTGAAAGAAGCCATGTTCAACGGCCTCATCACAATCGCCACATTGCACGTATTTGGGCGACATTACAAGCCTTGCTGCGCAAAGCTTCTTGTTGATCCAGGGGGCCTCTCGCAACACCAATCAGATGACTGATATCGTTGTTGAGGCGTTTCAACCAGGGTGCCCAAAGCGGTACTCCTGATTCGTAAGGCTAAGTTCGTCAATTTGATCATCTTGCGATCCCACTCACTAAAACAAGATGTAACGCTTTCTAAGACAACGCTTGCGTACCAGAGAGGTAACCCTTCACCTGTAAAAGACACCGCAGCGCGTTGCGACAGTCTTGATAGAAGGAGCACTCAGCTCGAAGCAAACGTCGGGCATCCCTCTCATCCGAATACACAATCATCAGGAACGGAAAAGTTTAGTAGACGCCTTACTTCCAGAATTCGCCGTTACCGTCATTCATTGTACACATTCGCTATAGGAAGGTCAAACAACCCAAATGACCCTTTCTTCACTTCCACATTACCTGGAAAATCTTCAGGTGGTTGGAATGTCGAACTGAACCCCTTTATTTCGCTCGCTTGGGAGAAAATTCTAGTTCCATGTTAAACATGTCAATGGATTTCATTTATTAGTTAAAATGTTAATTCACCTCTCCAAAAAACAGTGTCTGCCTTATGTGAAGGGGATTATTTTAGAAAATACAAAGGATTTGCTGTTCATATAATATCAGGACAACCTTCAAAAGCTCGAGTAAGACCCCCCATAGAGGAGAACATGACTAGAGACTGTGTGTACGCCATCCCGTGCAGGTGCGGAAAGAAATATAAAGTGGAGACAGGCCGCCCCCTTAAGATAAGGCTTCAAGAACAGAAAAAAAGCTGTAACACGAGGGGAAGTGGAACCATCAAGCGTGGCTGACACGTATGGAGAGAAAAGGGATATCACCACCCTCTGTGGGATCAGGTTGACATCATAGACAAAGAACATCATTGTAAAATTCGTAAACTTAAGGAATCAGCACATATTCTAGGCCACAAAAATATTCTGGGCCGACCAAGCATAGAAATGAATACAATATGGGGACCAGTAATAAGAAGTGCTAGAGAAAAGCAATAATAACAACAAAAATTGCAATATGAGCGCTGGTAAAAAACATAAAATGATAACAACAAAAATTGCAATATGAGCACTGGTAAAAATGGAGCTGAAGACATTAAGTTTATAAGTCCCAGAAATCCATACACAGGTGTCCTTAAGGACACATTGCACAGTGGATAAAGGAGTTGGTTAGATCTATTGACATGACCCAAAAAGAGTTCAATGCCTGGTTAAGCAGAACTTGGAAAGGTGAATTAACAGGAGATAACTGGTAACTGACATCCATTAGACATGACACGTGGAACTAGAACAGTCTGCTCCAACGAGATAACTGGTAACTGACATTCCAACCAGTATGAAGAATTTAAACGGCCGAAACGTTGTGATAAATAAGGGGACAAAGATGAGGACAATAGTCCGAGTAATGTAAATAGTGTACATAATAACTCATCTCAGAAATATAGATATATTTCCATTCTTTGAAATTCTTTTGTTTCTTTCTTATTCCAATTTATATTTTCACACTTTTTCTGCTTAGAATTAGTGTTCAACTACCAAAAATGGACTCAAACGTCACACAGGTACAAACAAACCACATCTCTTCGATCAAACTGGACAATGTTAATGTAATCATAAAAACTCTGCTCATCCCAAAAGGTACAAAAGCTGCTCCTGTTAAAACAGGTAAACGGTCATCATTTGATTGGAAACCAAATGAGGTCAGGGTTAGGAGGTGCAAGGAACTTAAGTTGTGTACTCTGTGTGATAGTCCTTGACAGCAAACCAATAATTGCCTCGGTAAAAAGAATAAGCTCCAATAGTGATTTTCCAAGCAATTAGATTTGTCATTTTTTAAAAAGTTTACTTAGTGAAGATAAAACTCACTAATCATCGTAACTTGTTCTAGAAAGACAAGCTTGCTAACCATTACAAAAATCTAGGTGTCCAAGAACACGCTCCAATATGTCTGCAACATAAATAACAAACGCAGTCACTCTTATGCAATGTACCCAAATTTAAAAGCCAAAATAATCTTTTGGCAAAAAGTGCTATAATTCTAATATAACTGTACACCCTTTTATGTTGCCGATAATCAGCATTTTTTTTCTAAAGTTAGTATTAACTTCAGTTGTCTACTCGATTCAGATATCCAAAAGTCATTTCTCAATGTCTGTCCTTGAAAAAATAAGCTTTGATGTCGAAACCTATTTAGGGTCTAAACAAAACACGATAAGGAAAACGGTCTTGATGGTAGTGTAGAGGACCGTGGTGGGGATGATGTAAAGAACACATGTGGGTTAAAATTTCCTATGTGTATTTTGACAAGTTACAAGCACATGGACAATTACATTGAGTTTGTGTGGTGAATATTATGTGTGTGTATCGTAGAAAATTCGTACGTACGTGTATTGAAAAACGGGTTTTTTGCGTGTCCCCAGAATTTGGGAAACGCTGTATTGGTGAGAGCTCACATATTGGTATTAGCTGAAATGAAGAGAAAAGAATTACCTCACCTCCACGCGAGGTGGATACGGCTCAAGGCCTGAGGCGAAAAGAGCGATCGAGATAAAAGATCACCCAGTATTTATAGCCAGGGGAGAGAGACCCCTGGTGAAGGATTAAGGAACTAAGGAGGAGCTAACAGGATTAGATTCGAATTGCAATCATTCTCTACCGATATTCATTGATGATGAATTCAATGTTAGTTTCAGCATAGATAAGTTGGGCTTGGTCATTAGAAACCCTAAAAAAATAGAATATTGGACTAGTGGCCAACTTTGATAAAAACAGAGATATTGTAACGTTTGATGGTTTGCTGGAAGTCGACCTCCTACAATTCATGAAACCCATGAAGATAATAAAATGCATGTTTGGTTCTGCCTACCAAGTTTCTCCGGGGATTATTCCCTTTGGGAACAGCGCTTGTTTTTGTACTTCTGTGCTATAGTGTCTCAGTAGCCATCCTGTTCCGCTACTTATGTTAACTTGGTTCTGAAAACCAAACAAAGTTATTTCGATCCTCTATCGGAGATATTCGGTGAGATTGTAGCGGACCGTGTGGGTTTATGTGTTGTCGAATTAGGAACACGTGCGTTTATTCCTGCTAGAAAAAGGTTCAACTACAAGAACATGGCGGACTCAAGTTGAGTCCAACCGAAGATGTAAAGAAAACAAACAAGACCGATATATATATATATATATATATATATATATATATATATATATCAACAAATATATGTATTAAACAACAAAATTTACAACGGACATAGACATTAACATTTGTGCCTGTGTGTGAACGTAAAGAGTTTGTATTTTGGTGAATGTTCGTACGTACATGTATGTGTGTTCCATGACGTTTTCCTACAAGTAGGCAAAACGCAGATCTCTGCGAGAGATCTATAGGGGGTCAGCCAATTTGTATTGGTTATAAATAGAAATAAAAACTGACCCTCTACAATTTTTACAATATCAAATGTAACAAAAACAACAAGAGAAATAATCAAGTAGAAGAAATTATGAATTTGTTCAACAATAAATATTTTTTATAAACACAACAAATACATAATATATAGTGCAAAAGTTGATAAACACAATAGAGTTCTTTGGTGTGTGTTACTGAAAGAATTTGAGTTACTGTACTGTATGTGTGAAAATGACAAGGTTTAGTTAGCTGTATTTGTTTTATAGGAAAATTAAACAGATGTTTTTTGTGTAATAAATAGAAAAAAGTATTGTCTTGACTCACTGATTGTTATAGAGTTATCGCTCATTAACCAGAGATTCTTGTGGAATGGAATATTTTGTGGGAGTGAGCGTTAAGCCTGGAGATGGTTGACAAAGTTTGTTGTTGTATTGAAGATAAAGTTCGTCTCCTTTGCTGTGTTGATTTCCAATGAAGTCAAGTGAATTGGTTTCAATATTTTAAGTGCCCACTGACCAAGTCGCGTCGAAGTTTCGTTTTTTTTAGTTCTCTTGGTCATGTGGGGAGGCTCAAAAACATGTTTACATTTTATGGCGTCAACTAGAGGTCAAAATTTGAGTCGGTACCTTCGGACGTAGTTGACGACACCTAATTAATATTTTACAACCAGTCAAAATACATCAGTTCTTATATCTGGTTGGGAGCCTATATGTGTTTAACTTGCACAAAATTTAAGATTTAAAAAAATGTAGGAATCTGATTCTACAATAAACCCCACCCCGCAGATTGTGAAAGTTTTTGAGAAAATTTTCTCAATATATAATATACGTTTTAAAATTAATTGTGAACATGTCTGCCAGAAGTAACTTTTGGGTGGTACTGAAGATGTTAGCTCAGGGTCAGGAAGCGATATTAAGAGAAATAAGCCGGTTTCAACCGGTCGACTGAACTGTGTTAGGCTTTTCCGTGCAAAAGTAAAGTAAAATGCTTGGACGTTCTATTAATTACTTTATGTGGACCAGAATACGTGGGGTTAAGGGTCTTCTAACTGCATCTTTTCGCAGGAAGACGTAATCACAACTGTCTAAATTTTTCGGCATAAAGAACTCTCTTGTTTGGGCACGCGTTGGAGTAAAAACTAGGTTTTCCATTTTTGTTTAAAAATCCTGGACGAAATAGGTAGTCGGTCTGGAAGGTATGCTTTTCCATGAACTGTCCAGGAGTGTTAGCGTACTCCCCAAAACAAGTTCTGCTGTAGTGCATCCTAAGTCCTCTTTGACTACATTTCTTAATGACAATAAAATCAGTGGTAGGTTTTCCAGCCAAGTCTTGGAGTCATCACTTGCTTCTAGTGCTGCCTTAAGTTGCCTATGAAATCGTTCCACAAGGCCGTTTGCACATGGATGGTAGGCGGTTCTAGAAATGTGCTTTACGCCTAACAAGCTTATAAATTCATTGAAAAGGACTGACTGGAACTGGGATCCTCTATCAGTGGTTATTATTGAAGGACAACCAAAGATAGAGATCCACTCTCTAAGAATGCACCTGGAAATCGTTTCCGTTGAAATACTTTTTAAATGAACGGCTACAGGCCAACGAGTGAAACGATCGATTATTGTTAATAAGTATTGATACCCATCTATGTGTTTAACTTGCACAAAATTTAAGATTTAAAAAAAAAATGTAGGAATCTGATTCTACAGATCACATTTTTAAATGTGCCCGTTGAAATGCAAAGTGAAAAAAGAGAAGGAGGCAAGAAATCGCCCAGTATTTATAGTGTAGGGAGAGCGCCCCCTAGTGAACAATTAGGGAATTAAGGGGGAGCTAACTCCGACAGATCTAACCAAAGAAATCTTTATAAACTCTTTAACTAAAACCATATGTACAAGACAAGAGCATGGTGGAGCGCCTACTTGACAGGATGTGTCGCAGTGTGTCCAATCACCACTCCCACCTTTTCTTAAACAACCCCGGATATGCCTGCCGGTAGAGAAAGGTCACGACCCTTGTGTGCTAAAAATAGCAACGACATCCTTTCAAAATGACAGAAACACACAAAACTCAATTTTCGCCACTAAACAAAAATAAAAGACCTTTAATTTCGAACCGAAATTAATTTGAATACAGTCAACAAACACCAAACACACTTTTGATTGTAATTTATACGGCCCGAAATTAATTATATTCATTTACTTGTTTAGCGTCACCGCTTCTCTTGTATGAACCGTCATATCTAGATCCCGGAGACTTCGCAGCGGAATTTAGCCGGCCAGGGAGCAGCCCGGCCTTCGGGCTGGGTTGCGACCGTGGCAAAGTCTAGTTTGGACCATATCAGGACCTGCTAAGACAAGCTAAGACTAACTTGGACCAGAACTTGACTAAGTTTTGACCAGCTTGGACATGTTATGACCAATCTTTGACCAGTGACCCTATGCGGAAACGCTCGGGTTTCCCAAGTAAAGCGACCTTGTGTCACATCTTGACCCCGTGGGAGTTAAGTAAATACCGCCGGCCCGGGAGCAGGGAGCCTTTAGTTCCTTATTGGGTTCATCTCCCCCCACCCCTCAGCTTTTCATTTTAGAATTTTGTACATATGTGTTAGGATCATTAAAATTACTATGACACGGGGCGCGTTTTGTAGGTCTCCCTAGAGTGGATGTGGTATTATGGTGCAAGGAGGATTGATTGGTGACGGACGAGTTCTTATGGTGAATGAGTAAATTGTAATGTCTGAATGGGTCGTGAATCAAATTAGCTAGGTATAAGATAGTTAGTGAAGACCAGCCTTACCCCCTCCCCCTTTTCGGCCTTGTGCCACAATTTTGTATTTTTTACAAAATAAATCTCGCCTTCCTGAATCGCGACTTTGACGCGCCCAGTCAAGTCGACCGAGCCCAGCAGCATTTATTCAAACAGTCCTTTTCAGGGCTAACTTCTGAAAGTCATTCGATCACCACTCTTCGAGGCTCCACTCACTTCACTCTCTGCTACTGCTTGCCCTCTGAGACACCAGCTCACTCCTGCAGCTTCCAGCTCACTCCTGCAGCTACCAGCTCACTCCAGCAGCTACCAGATCGCTCCTGCAGCTTCCAGCAATCTCCGGGTCACTCCTGCAGCGCTTCACTGACGTCCAGCGACCAGTTCCAACCTCCGGATACCGTTCCCGAACAAACGACCTCTGTCGTCTTTCCACCCACTGTTCGCAAATAAAGACACGATTTCTATCGTCTACAACGGACCATCTGCGTTTGTCATCCTTCTTTGCTATTGCCATCTCCTTGCCTCTGTATCCCCTTTTTAGTTGTACGGTCGATTGGCACTCACACCTCTCGGCCCGCTGCAACAGATGTTTAGTTGTGAAGCCTTAGGCTTAACTACTGAACAGAAAGCAGTCAGTGACTATGACCGTGGAAAGATTAAAGAGTTCGAAAATTCCATTCAAAATAAACATGACTATTACTATGTCAAGCTACCTTAGCATGAGGAGAATGTTCAAGACGTGCTGCCAATCATGAGGTTGTCCTTCAATTTTTAAATAAAGTCGTGAACAAACTTGAGCAAAAAAATTTATTCAATGCTTATGCCGATGATTTTAAACAACAGGCAACGGAAGGCATAATCGAACGCTTTGAAGTATCGCCCAAAGAATTCAGGAAATACATTTGGATATTGCATGGGTCTGTTCTTAAAAGTGAAGAACAGGCTATCACAAAAATAAGGATTGTTTTCAAATGTTTCTTAAAAGTCAGAAGCCAATACTCCATTAATGAAGCAACTTTGCCACATAGAAGAATCGTAACAGTTTTTTTGTTTTTTTTTTATATGACGGAAGGTAATAAGCTTATATACTACCGGCATATAACCCCATTTTGTTTGTGTTTAGCGCCTCTCCTTTCATTTTTATTCGAAGCCTATGCCAATGTTTTTACACATCAGGCAGCGGAAAACATAATCGAACTCTTTGAAGTATTGCCCCCAAAATTCGGGAAATACATCTGGAAATACAAATAAGGCTTGTTTTCAACTGTTCCTTAAAAGTCAGAGGTCAATACTCCCTTAATAAAGCAACCTATCCAGGCAGTAATATGATGGATGATATGCTTGACGTTGCTTTTTTTTAAGTGTAACATAAACTGTTCTTGTCCTACCTACATGATAAGTTTTAGGAGGATCGTAACGGTCTTTTTTTTATGAAGGAATGTAATAAGTTTATATACTACCGGTATATAACACCATTTTGTTTGGCTTTAACCGAACGCCTTTCCTTTCATTTTGAATTTTTTAATTAAACACTATGTAAACATGTTTGCTGGCGATACCTGCTCCAAAATGCTTAAAAAAAATTTCTATGTAGATAATCTAGCCAAGACAAGCAACTGCATAGTTGGCCTATACTGACAAAATGTATTCAGAAGCTGATGTTCGCACGAAAAATGGCAATTTTGAGCTTGAATCGTGGAACTCTAATTGTCCAGAGCTCAAGGAGCTTGTTGCGGACTGGTGATTGGGTTTAAATTGATCAGAAGGAATTTCGAGGCCGTGTTCTACGACATTCGTCCACAACAATTATTTAGAACAAATACTTGTAACAAATCATGCAAATAAAGTTGAAAACAAGACAAAAGTTGAATGCATAACAATAACATCAATTTATACAAATATTCAAAGTTGTTCAAGAGTTGCGTACCTTTATCTGCTTGAGAAAAATGGATTGTTAGTTACTGATACTTGTTATGTAGTGAGAAATATCACTTTGAAAAGTATAGTAAGTGAAGTTTGAGAAACGATAGAGAGACATAGAGTGTGCTCGAAGGTTATTTTAACGCGGCAAAGTCAGAGTTTAAACTGGCGTGGAGTTGATGGGCATCTCTCTAGGTGTGGAGGTCTGACTGTCTAAAGTTGGTAATTGTCTTTAACGTCTGGTCAGCAATGACTAAGACGGGAGTCAGTGAAAGTTACATCTTGAAACTTGGTAATTACTACTCCGAAAGTTCACACGTGTTCGGTTTATATAATCACTGAGTGGCTCCCAGCATATGAGCGGGAATACAGATTGGTCACGTGCAGGCGGTTTGATTGGTCGGAACTGACCAATCAGCAAGCCAGATTGGAGGTGATTGACCAATGAATACTTGTTATATTGTCTGAAAGTAGAATTTGGCTTACCAGATAGGAAGAGTGCATTTCCTACTAAGAGGTAAGGCTGGTTGTGTTGTGGGAGATTCTATAAGCTCATGGTGCAGGACGGAAACTTTGTTAAACATGATAGTATGCTAGAAAAAAGATGTCCTGCTTCTATTTTTCCTTCAGAAAATAAACTTTTTTATGTTTCATTTAAAATATGTGTTGTTAAATGTTTGGAACCCCGGTACTCAAATAACAGCAAAAATCTGGGTAGACGGATCCTAACACATTTATGGCATCTCTTCGGATATCTATAGTGACAACGCTAGGTCCTTCATAGCGGGATGTAACCTCAATGAGGAGGATTTTACTTCCAGCGAATTCGACAAAAAGTTTTCAGTCTACAACATTAACCCTTCCAGCCCTGTGTTCGATTTTAACCTTTCTGTCTGAGCTCCTCAGTCAAAATTCGCAAATAATTGTTTTACGGTAGTTATAAAAATTGTTACAAGTGTTTATCCACTGTTGCAGACCCGGCAGCGTGCAGTGCTGGTTTATTACGAAGTGGCCTTGTGCCAGACACCACACTAAACTACCGAGTCTACAAGCAAAGTAAAAAAAGATAAAAATATGCGTGAATGAACAGTGAGAGGAAAGGGGTCAATCAACAAGTGCATAAAATAAAATATATTAAGATAGCCGGCACAGAATGACAGAAAAAGACTGGAGTAATTTTTAATTTTTATTAAATGCAGGAAAAACAAGTAACTTATCCCGTGGTACGAGATTAATGAAAAGTTCCGCGCCAAAATAGGAATACAAGATGGCTAAGGCGGGAAAAGTTAGACACGAGGTGTATGTGCGCACTGATAGAAAGGAGTACTCACTGTGGATTTTTTTGGCGTTGTAAGTGAGGTTATGCATATTTTTAAGGTACTGGTTCAGAGTCCAATGATTTGAGAGTGTATGTGATTTTGTGTTTTAGGTTAAAACAGGGACTCAGAGTTCGGTCATGGTCTTGTGGAGTTGTCTACGGCGAGCCCAGGGAGACGAAAAGGTTTGTTCTAAGGTAATACTATCCCTTTCTGTATTTACTGGTTCACTGACGAGGGGGTAAGTGTAAGTCACCTGTTGAATACGAAGTTTCTGCCGACGACTGTGTCGTGTCTCTAACGTCTTCTGGTCGAAAACGGAGAAGGTCTGACCTGCGATTAGCAAGTTGTTCGTCAGTAGGATATCCATGTCTGTATTTATTGGTTCATTGACGAGGGATAAAAATAAGCCATTAGTTGAATACGAAGTTTTTGCTCACGACCGTGTCGTGTGTCTCTAACGTCTTCTGGTAGAAAACGGAGAAGGTCTGACCTGCGGGCAGCTTCAAGACGAGAAGAAATCTTGGTAGAGTGTGAAGTCGCCATTGTTGAAATAAGATATTCCGGCCCGCATATGGGTTAAGGGCACGGAATAAATGAGCTGCCCATCTAGTCAGGTCGAAAGTCGAGAGGCAACTGCTTGCAAACGCTGGCCGTTTTGAAACGCCGAAAAACGCGCGGGAAAAAATTCAAAATCTATTGTGAGTTCATCAGTAGGAGCTAGCGAGGTTACTGCTATGTTTAGCTGTGAGTGGAAGGTAGGGGTGAAAACCGCGCGCACACACGCACGAGTGTGAAAGGAAGGGAGGAAACTCGCGCGCGCGTAAAATATAAATGGAATTAATGTGTTAATTCCATACCACCATTCAATCGGTAGCTGAGTATTAAGTCATTTTTCTCTACCACTGTTCAACCAGTGGCTGGGCATTACATCATTTTTCTCTATCACCGGTAAAGCGGTGGTCAGGGCTCAAAGGGTTAAGTACATTAGAATCCCTTTGATTTCTGTATGGGTTAGGGGTACGTGGGAACGCTTAATTGGAGTTGTGAAAACCTGTATGTACAAAATGATTGGACGGTCACGTCTTAAATACTTTGAAATCTTTACGGTCATCTCGGACATACAAGCACGCCATAAACTCAAGGCCCCTAACTTACGGGTGTTCTGGAAATTCGTAGCTTGAATGCTTAACACTAAACTGTTTTCTTTGGTCAAACGCCAAGACTAGACTTCTGTTAAAATTAGATGAGCAAACTCTATGGGATTCTGACCCTCCATCCATAACGGAAGTTGTCAGCGCAATTGAGTCCCACAAATTTATGTTGACTAAGTTCAGAGAATTCTGATATCTGGAATACTTGCTGGGTCTAAGGGAGACTTACATAAGGTTAGCTTCACCAACAGTGTCAAAGTTGATGATGTGGTTTAGTTAAAAACCCTACCAAAACCAGATCATTTCGTCTTCTAGGAAGATTTATGGGGCTCATTACTGGTGATGAAAATAAAGTTCGATCTGTGAAGATTAAGCGAGGTGATGGATTGAATCAGACCCATTCAGTCAATCTTCTGTACCTAATTAAACTGTCGTTAACATATTCTGTCCAGCCTACAACCTCTCATGAAGGTAATAATGAAAGACCTGGCACGTCCAGGGAGCTTGTAGCTCCACGCCAGGATTCCAACCAACCTTCTGAATCCAACGCCAAGACTCTGAGGCACTCCCTAAGAAGCAATCGAAAAAAAATGCAGTCACTAGAAGATTCATATATCTTTTACTAACTACTGTCTTTTAATGAATTGCTTCAGTATAACTATTTTTGTGCACCTAGTTCAAGATGTAATAAAAAGATTAACGTAGTAAACTGTTGTTTATGGAAAACCTTGATAACATGAAAATTTGTTACCAATAAACTTAACAAACCTACAGCTGTGAAACTACATAAATATTCTTTTCTGTATCGGCTGATATGATTAGGATAATGTGTCATACACAATAAATTCTTTATTGTGTCCGTTTCTGACGGTAGATATAATAACTACATTTCGCTTGTTGACTATTGTGGCATGTGAGGGCTTCCTTACTTTGCTCGATGCACCAGTAGCAGCAACGGAATGATCAGTGGGGAACAACAGGAAGTCCCAGAAATAATAAAAACGCTGACCGAACACTATTCTGCCCCTTTTCATTTTCAGCGGCCGCTACCTTCAATGCCAGCTCGAAAAAAAAAAAAAAAAAAAAACTCTTACAACCGTTGTTGCAGAAGACCCGTAGCACTCCTGGCAGTTTGACATGAGATTTCTCGGACCACGTGCGGACAAGTGGAGAAATCTCCTTTCGATACACCTACCCAAAGGAAAAATCACTCACAACCCTTGCTGTAGAAGGCCTGTATCAGTTCTAGCAGCTCGAACCAGAGATTTCTCGTTCCTCGTGGGAATAAGCGGAGAAATCTCTCTTCGAAACATCTACTCAAGGGAAGAGCTGTCAACTGGGAAACCCAACTTTTCCCCGCAAAATACCAATATTTTGCACTCTCTTGCAACCACCAATAAAAGCTGTTAAACAGTTATTTCTGGCCTTGGGTTTGTTCATTAAGCTGTATATACTGCCGAGCGCGCGCAACCAGTAAAATCAATACAACATCTCCTTGGATAAAAAACTGGATTTTTTTCAATGTCTCGAAAACCAAACTAGTTACATTCTATCACTGCCGATTGGGTCCAGAACTATTACCAATCACGATGAACAAATGTTTCCTCAGAGAGGCCCCGTATCTTGAGCGCCTATTGGGACTTAATCTCAAGTGGAATTCGTACATACGACCCATCGCTAAAGATGCTTGAAAAATGATTGGTTCCCTGTATTGCTCTAGTAAGTATCCGACTCCTCCTGTTATCGTCTGTCTTTACTAGATCAGCCCAAAAATGGAGTACTGTTGCCATATATGGACAGGAGCTGTACAGTCTTCATTTTCCAGCTTCAATAGAGTCTAAAAGCGTCTATGTGGGTGACAAATTATTTTCTACCTTACAACCATCCTCGCCTTCCTCTGTCGCTATTTCCATGGAAAATGTTCGGACGAACTACATTCTTTATTTTCACCAGTTTCAACATTCACGGCTTAGACCCGCCATGCTACCCACATTATAACGAATCACTGCCACTTCTTTCGTATTCCATTGGCTAGGGATGTAAGTTCCACACAAAACGTTGCTTTGTGGAACTGACTCCTAGGATAAGATCCTTCCCCGATCACTACAATCTTCTTAACCTGTTCAATCTAGTGTTGGTTAACCGTTACCTTCCCAACATATATGTATAAACTGTGCCTCTTGCTCTGTAACCTTCTACCTTGAGTGACTCTCGGGCCTTGTATATTGTGAATATCGTTGTAAAAAAAAAGTAAAAAAAGAGAGATTTTTAAATTTGCCAGCGTTCTTAAAATGCTTAAAAAAACTCTATACGGAAATTAAGTTTTAGGCAATTATCTTTCAAATAAATTAAAACCGAAATTTAAGTTAAAAAGAAAGTCTTTCAGTTAAAATTTAAATTATTTAAAATGCGTTTTTCGTTTTTTTAGGTAGTCCGTGGCAGTAGTAAAAGTAAAATTAAATTTTTTAATTAAAATGTTTACGTCCGTCGTTAAGCAAGTAGTATAGAAAAATAAAGAACATGTTTACCACGAAACTTGAAAATAACATCTAAGTGGAAATTGGACCAACTCGTTAAAAAAAATTAATGTAAAAAAAAAAAAAATGCGGACAAAACCGCAAGTCAACTCGAATCCACGCGGTCAACAATTATCGGTTAGTTTTGTCTTAACTATGCCAGCACTGGTTTTTAAAATCTCTTGATGTAAATAAAATAAATTTAAAATATAAATAGGTAGTTTAGAATCATAAGAAAAATATTAACTTTTTTGTATGCTCGTGTTTTTTTTTTTTGTTTTTTTTTTTTAATTGTTTTGGTTTTTGGGGCTTCTTTCTTTAATTTGTTTAACTTTTATTTTAAACTGATAGATTAGTTAAGGCTTTATGGTTTGGACCAGCAGCCAACCAATGAAAAATAGGGGTGTGTTAAACATGTTCACAGTCATACAGCATTTCAAATTAAATACGACGAACTTATTTATATTTATCCTTTTCACTTTCTGTCGGCGACTAAGCTCTTGTCTCTTCGACTGTGCGAACATCATAGAAGTAGTTTTCTTTTTTTTTTTTTGTAAATAAAAAAAAAAAAATAGAAAGCACATAACCCGTTACAATGAACACAGAAATCAAGGACTCAGTAAAGCTCGGGTAAATAAATAATTTTTATTTCTAATTTAACTGAAGAAAGTGATGCTAAAAAATATTAAAAACAAAACCTCTGTTAGAACATGTTTATGAAACGGAGGAGGGCAATAACTACTTGAAATGGAATTATTGTAGATGAAGTCTAGCGCACGACCTGTAGTGAGAAAAATTATATATGAAATATATTTTTTTATTTCACCTTTTGCTTTAATTAAATAAATATTGCTAAAAATAAAATATTCCTTTTTTTTTTTTATTTATTTTAAATTGAAAAGTTTAAAGATTGAGAATTCTTGCGCTCACGGGTCCAATTTTAGTACCAAAAATGAGTTTTACTTTTTTTTTTCGGGGAGAAACGTTAATTTTTTTTAATTTTAAATTATCTAGTCATATTTTAAAAAATTAATTAAAAAATATTTTTTTTTGCAGGAGTAACAACATTCTTTTGGTTTTAATTAAAATTTAACAAAATATTTTTTATTCGATATAAGATTTACTTGCACTTCATTTTAAACTTGTCATGTCACGCTATGATTTATTTTAGACTTAAATTTTAATTAATATTCACTTTTATTTTAAATCATTGTTAAAATAAGATATTAATTTGATTTTATTTATTTTTTTTTTTTTTTTTAAAACGTTAGAATTCAGTAGACTAGTGTATGTCGACTATTTTTGGACCATTTCGAAGTTAATCGTCCCGAATGATCACCGTTTTGATATCGGAGCACTTGTGCTAGTGCTGCATATAATCAACAAATATATTTAATAAACTTTAAACCTACCTTGACACTTTTTTTTAACCGTTTTAGGTACTGTTTGTATTTTTATTCACATACATACACGTACGAAATAGTATAATATACGTACACTTAAAATAAAGTGCGCTCTGAAATACCTTCATACCAGCAGTAGAATATGAAGTTGATTTTTTGTTTAACTCTCACATTCTAAAAAATATCTTTTTATTACTTATTTGTTATCTGTGTAAGTATATTTTTTTGTAAATGACCAATTGCCCCTCGTCACAACATTGAACTTTGTAGGAACGATCAACTTAACAAGCGCCTTCTATTCATTTTTTTTTGTTTGATCGATAACTTGTTTACTTTTTAAAAATTAAGTTTGCTTTTTAGTATATTTTCTTCTTACATAACCAAATTTATTTTTTCTAAAAGATCAGTTTCTGCCTTCCTTACCAACGAAGTCATTTTGTTTACATTAACCGAAGTCTTTACATTCTTTCTTAACGTGGTTCCAATTGTTTGTATGTCTTTATTTTCCCTCACAGTGTTCAAAGGGATGCTGAAAAGTTCTCGTCCTGGTTAGCGTACTCTTCTACAAACCAAACGTTAAAAGTTTTTGTTGTGAACAGAAAAGGGCCTTTTTGTTCACAGGTAGAAATAAAATAACGAAATAAAATTCATTAAACGGAAAATAAGCAAAAAGTCTTCTTTTTAACTAAGTAAGAAGACTAAATTTTACAGTAAAAATGTAAAACTAGCAGAAAAAAAGATGAATTAATTTTTTACACTTTAAACTAAAATAAAAATAAGAACTTATTTTAATTTCTTATTTTAAAATAAAACTGTAATGGAAAATGAACTTTATTTAAATTTATAAATTTTGACGTTTTATTTCTGAAATAACTTTACTGTCAATGTGTAAAATATAAAGTAAAGTAAAGAAAATGGTTGATGTTTGGTTGTTTGCCATACGGATGCAAAACGTATTTATTTATTAATTAAATTAATAATGTCCCCACATTCCACACGGGACCACTCTATCAAAAAAGTGCTATAGCTTCATAATTCATATTTATCCAAAAACAAAAGGAAAAAAAAATGTTTCCATTTTTTTAAAATTTTACATTGACATGAATTATCGAAAACGTCACGTTTTTTTCTGCTATCGATTGTAATTGTCACTGATGACCTTTTTATTTTCTTTCTTACGTTGCACATATGCTACACATTTTAAGATTTTGGAGAAGTTATGTTAAATTTTTAATCAATATTGCTTAAATAAGTGATTAAAGAAATATTGGAGAATAAATGAAGAATCAAATTATTGATTTTTTTTTTTGTGGGGATTGTTTAATTGAAAAAAAAAAAACGCAAACTGATAAACATCTGATGGGAAAATTTTCTGGTTCATTTATTAAATTTTATTTGAACTTTATTATTTTGTTGATTTATTACAAAATAATAGATCTTTTTTGTTTGTACTCTAACTAACAAAAATGCGCAGACTACCTGGAAAAAAAAACGTAGATTTTTAATGGAAAAATAATATATATATAAAACTACTGCAGTAGAAGTAGGTATTTCTAGGGAGTGTGCGTGAAGCTTAAATAAAAGGGACCCCCCCCCCCAAAAAAAAAGATGTTATTTCAGAAAGAAAATTATGCGCACTCAATCGAAAATTCGTTTCAAACCTTACCAAAAATAATTCAATAACTAAGTTGAATAATTCAAATCTTTTTGGCTGAGAGTTGATATTTCTGCTTCTTGCATAATTTCATAAAATAAAACTAGGTACCACCAAAAACTTGGTCCCCCACCTTATTTTATTTTTTTTCAGTAAGGAAGGTTCATCCTGTACAAGGCTCGGAGCTGCTCTAGGTTACGTTAAGGTGCAATTTATGTGAATTTTTTTAAATCATTTCACCTTAAAGCAAGGCAAGTGTGCTACTTAACTAGTATGCAGAGATTTAGGGAGTGAAAGTGAGAGAGAAGAGTAAGACTGGATGAGGAAAGGATAAAATATGAACGGGATTCAAGAAGGCAGAAGATAGTGATTGATGTTGAACTTAAATTTTTGAAGACGAGTTTTCAGGGAAGCAAGTAAACGAAGTACGAGAAAAACTGTTGGAGTAAAAGTGGCGGTTACATTTTCAACTGTTTCGACAGTAAAAGGGTGGGACCTAGATGCCAACCTAGTAGCACGTTTAAATTCATGTACTCGGGGCACATGGGAGGGGGGGGAAAGCTTGTCAGAGCAGTTGCTCTGAAAATATTTGTAGAAAAGACAGCGGGAAGCCATATCACGTCTGTGAGAAAGTGACTGAAGTAGAGATGCCAAGTCAGGATTGCGTTGTAGATCCTTCTTTGGATTTTGGTAAGGATCTAGAGATGAATAGCATGAACACCAGACCAGATATGGCAACAGTATTCAATGCACGGACGGATATAGATTTGTAAATGTGCAAGATGGACTCTGATGAGAAAAACCTGGCACAACACAGTAACCCTACTTTCCTTGCACTAGATGCAGCTATCGATTCAATGTAGTCGTTCCACTTCAAATAAAAAGCTGAGACCAAGAAGGCGGTTGTCTAGACTTGAACAAGTTAAAACTCTTGGAAGAGGGGAGGTAGTGGGAATTTGGGTTTTCTTTTTTCGAAATAAAAGCCAAAGCAAAAAAAAAAAATTAAAAAATCTGATAATTATCCGATTCAAACGGAATTTTCAGTACTTATTGTACTGCGGTTATTTTATTAAAAAATCTCCCTATTTCGATATCGAGTTTGTAATTTTTAATTAGTGTTTGGGGTGAAAGTTCATTTGCTTTTTTTTTTTTTTTTTTTTTTTATTCCTGAAGATAATTATTTCAGAAAAACAAAAACAAAAAAACGTTGCACGTATGAACATACGGAAATTTCGCCACACATTTCTAGAAATGTGGTTGTACCAGAAGTTTCTTGGTAATTATTTTATCGGAACTTCGGAAATAAACTCGAGCAAAGGTTAAAAAAATAATGTATTTTTTATTTATTTAGAGAGTAATTCCTTTCATATTTGGTACCTGTTACCAAGATCCACCTTTTTAAACGAACATTTTTACTAGTAAATTGTAAAATGTTCGTTTATAAGGTGGATTTTGGTAGCAACCGGGAGAAAGTCCGTTTCGGCAGTCTAGAAATCGATACTTGATATTAATCATCTTACAAATAAATCAGTGTCAATCTGTTTTTCTCAATCCTGAGAAAGGTAGAAAATATGAACTTAACGACTTCGTGTCACGCATGGCTGGTTTATTCGGCAGTTGCGTTATGGTTTATCTTCCCATCCCTTCTCTCCGTCTAACTGAGAGCTGTGAGCTTATCCTTTAGTTTAACCATAGTCCCAGACTATATAGCACGAACCTTGTTTTTTTTTTGGGGGGGGGGTCGGGCTAACATCGAAAGTAGGTACCTCCACTAATTTGCTGATAAGACGGCATTGCAGGATGAAAAAAGGCCCCAAACGTAATTTTTATCGTTAAAAATGTTTGCTGTTAAAAAACCAAAGTTGGCAAAGTAAAAATGTAATAAATAAATTTTATTCCTTCAAAAACACTCCCCCCCACCCGATGTACCGCAAATTCAAATTTATGGACATTTTGAGGCTATAATTACCTCGTGCGCCAACAACCAATGTCAAGAACGGCTATAGGCTAATGATTTTCCTAAACCATTCTAACTTTTTATATTCGGATTATGAGTAAGGCGGTTTCTCTTGCTTTGACTATCCCTCCAAATTCGGAATTAGTCACATGAGTGAAAAAGGGCACGGTTGAATTGTGGGATTTGGGATGACCCTTACAAAGTTGTTTCCCCTACATAGTCTGCATTGTAAATAAAATACAATATCCTACCTAGCTAGATTTATTGGCACATCAGCGACAGCTACAGTATTTTTTATTAATTTTTTTTTTTTATCCTTTCTAGCACGTTCAAAATTTTTTTTTTTAATTTTTTTTTTTACGTCCAATATTTACTATTGTTGTTTTAGTACCTTTTTTTCCGGTAAAAAAACAATGATTTGGAAATTCTTGCAAAAATCAAATAATTGTCTGATTTTAATAAAACTTTCAGGGCTTAATTCACAAGTGAATTTTTTTCGTTTTTTTTCCTTTTTTATTCTTTATTTTTTTTATATATGTTACTTAATTTCATGAAGTTGGAAAAAATTAAATTTTAATCACAAAATAATAGCAGGACTTCTTGGACAATGTAATTCATCAACTTTTATTTTTTTTCTTCAAACTGCTAAACATTTCCCCCAAATCTCCCCCCCCCTATCGTAAAATAAAAAGTGTCAATAAAAGTAAAATATCTCCTTTAACCCTTCAAGAGAATGAAATACAATTCCAAAAATTTTTCATTAATAGTAGCACTTGTTACATGAGTGTCACTAAAGTAACAAATATCTCACTCAATGCTGATCATGAAATGGTTATAATTTATATTTACAAATGAAAATTTATAAGATTAGATTTATTAGAAATATTTCATTGGTTCACTCAGATTGGCAAAGTTCTTCATATTTTTTTTTTTATAATGTTCATCCTAAGCAAGGCAGTAAAATCACTAAGACACATTGTTACTGGGTGTAGAAAAATTAGAAAACAAACATTATTAAGGAGCAAGCACAAAAGCCAGAAGAGTTCCACAAGCAAGAAGTGTCAGCTTACTTAACTTTAAATTGGTGAGACCAGTCTAGTACTGTGCTTAAATTCATAAAGTCGAGGTACCATAGTGAAGAATTCATTTGAACAGTTGCCATGAAAGTATTTATAGAAAAGGCACAGGGAGGCAACTTTACGGCAGTGGGTAAAATGACTGAAGCCAAGATGCCAGGACAAGTAATATTGCTTATTCTTTTGGGATTTTATCAAACATCTCTAGACATATAGCAGAAGCACCAGACCATATCTGGCAGCAATATTCTAAGCATGGATGAATGGTAGACATAGATATGTAAGATAGATTTTTAGTGAAAAATTCTTGCACAACACAGTGAACCAATTTTCTTAGTAGCTGACCTAGCAATGGATTCAATATAGTCTTCTGGTTGGGTTTGTTATATTCACTTTTGTACAAATACCCTTGGGAAATCTATGAATCCACCTCTTCTAGCAAGCTATGATACGAGTCTTACTAATTCATAAGACTTATATTGCTAAACCATTATCTCAAAAAAAAAAAAATCTTAGAATCTGAAAATATTTTTATGGTTTTAAATAGCCTACAAATGGTTGATAAGCTGAAGAAAATGAATCAATGAAAAAAAATTCTTGACAATGTTAAAAGAAGGGTCTGTAATGTTATTGATCCTGATCTAGCATCTTGTCTTCAGTCAGTTTCTCACTGATGTGACATGGCTTCCATCTCTCTGTTCTACAAATATTTTCATGGCAATTGTTTTGATGTTTTTTTTTTTTTCTTGGTGCCTTGGCAACATGAATTTAAACATTGGCAACTAGACCTCACTGTTTTACTGTTGAACTAACTAGATGCAACTGTCTGTTCTATTTTAATAGTTTTTTTTTTTTTTTTTTTTTTTTGTGGAACTCCATTCCAATTTCTTGTTTCCCTGCCATCTACAGTCATTAAAAATTTAAATGCAATGTCAGTCATCTGTTTTCCTGAATCCTGTTTCTTTATTAGCTTTTCCTCAGTAAATTCTTCTCATTCTCTTTCACTCCCTGTAACCCACTCTGCATCCCAGTAACATTATTGCCTTGCTTGGTGGTGGTGTTAGGTTTGATTTTTAAAAAATGGCACACCTACTTCTGATATACTGGTAGAAATCTACTTGCAAGCAGGGAGAATCTATCATGTTTCAAAGTCACTTTATCTTTTTATTGATAATTTGGTAACCTCAACATTTAGGAAATGCTCTTGTGATTTTTTTTTTTTTTTTTTTTTTTTTTTTTTTTTTAACTGTCATGACTAGTTGTCTTGGTCAAATAGTCATGCTATAAATTTATAAGTAATTTGAAACTGTCTTTACTTATTGTTGTAAGTTAACAGGAGGAATTGAAAATATAATTAGCTGATGTTAATTGATAGTTCTGTCATGATGGTTGAACAGCAATTATTAAATATTCATGTGGTTATACTTCACCTCCCACAATACCTAAGTAGGCACATTTGCTCAATTTATGTCTTATTGTTGTTTAATATCCTAAAAATGTATGTATGTAGCACAAAGCCGACATGGAAGATGGATAAGGCTGGTCTTCGCTATTTCTATCTTAACCTTGCTAGTCTCACTCCTTGACACATCTGTAGAAATAAGTCATCATAATATCACATTTACTTTTTCTAGTTATACCAGTCACCAAAATACATTTTGGGAGTGGGGAGGAGAAATACTAATTAATCCCCAATGATTTTTATACCATGAAAAAATATTTACAACTAAACAAAATTATATTAGTATTTGATGCCCCCATAAAACATGTAGCATAAAATGTAGATTAACTGGGTGAAATAATGAACAATTCAATATAATAATTAATAAAAAAAAAAATCAACTTTGTTTCTTGAAAGTTGTCTTACAGGGAACTGAGAAATCTGTCACCTATTAAGAGAAAAGGATGGCAACAAAAATAATGGGGTTTGTGCTTACCTCTGCTGTAGCTAAGAATTGGAAAAAAAAAAAAAAAAAAAAAATTGAAAAGGGGGTCTAAAAAAAAAAAAAAAAAAAAAATGTTCTAATTTATCCTAATGGGATGACTGATAATGTAGACTAGAGGCTCAAAATCCTCTCTTCTAAGTAGTATCCCACAACCAATCTTTGTTAACATCACTTGCACCAGACACAAAACTCTCACCTACATTTTACCAAATTTAGATTAAGACTTGCACTCTTCCTGCTTAAAGATGATTTCTCACCTTCATGAAACCACTTCTCTCACCCACTCCATGACTTGCATAATGTTGAACAAGCATATGTGGTGTTGATCTTTTTTCAGTGATGGCATCACAATGGCACAGACTGAACTAGTTTCTTTTCAGACAGCCAGTTAAGTCATTTAAAAGTGGAGCTTAGTCATTGTTGAGACTTTTAAACTTGGGTGTCCAATGGTAAATGGAGCGAAACTCTGGTTTTATAAGCCCATGGTTGTCAATGAGATCATATTTAGCACCTCCTCACTCCCTTCCAAGTATCTGATATCACACCTTTTTATTGTTCTATCTCTCCTTAATGTTTTTATTTTTTTGTTGACGAATCGACAAAATCCAGATCCCACTCTTTCACTGTCGAAATGGTTAAATGTAGCAATCCTCACACTTCCCATCTGTGGAACTCCCTTCCTCTTACTTGCTTCTCTGATAGGTATAATCTCCATATATTCAAATGCACTGTCAATTGACATCTCCAGATGCCTTGATCTATTCCCTGTCCTTCTCTTCATCCTTTCCTCTATCACGCTTCTTTATTCTTGCTCCCACTGTCTGTAACCCTTGCTTGCTAGTGGCACTCTCACCTTACTTGAAGTGAAATGTTAAAAAAAAAAAAATCTCATTGCTAGGCATTTCCATCCTGCTTCTTCCAACCAATTAATCTTCATCTGTAAGCTGGGACCAAACGTGATATTTACCTTTATTAAAAAAAAAAAAACTATGAAAATAAAAATACTCAAAATTAATTAAATGAATTCTTGTATTAAATGAATCATAGAACAACTATTATAATACTGGTATAATACTTGGTGTATACCTACTTTTGCAAGCATACACACACACACACACACACACACACACACACACACACACACACATATATATATATATATATATATATATATATATATATATATATATATAAATAAAATATGTGGTGCAGTTCAATTTATATATTACAATGAATCATTTATACAAAAAGTAGATTAGCAAAGTTAATGATATAAAATGCCAAAATCCCTTTGCAAACAAAATTTTAAAGGTGCATTAACCTACAAATCACTCAATAAATGTTATGATCCTTGTTTTTAAAAATTATAATGTTTTGGAGTTATTTCGCAGTGGAGGCTTGTATTCATACTAAATCGGTCCTAAATAGTTCGACGTACAAAACATTAGGAACTTGCGTATTATGTATAGTAATCTTGTTGTGGTCACTGACTACTTTCATATTTGACTGTCGACTACTGTCATCCGACATTGACTGACCGTCGTTTCTCTTACTTTGTTTTTCACATATATCGTCGGTGTTACCCATTCAACTTTTTTAAATACACCAGTTTTCTCTAATCTGTCCAATTCTTTATCTGTTTAATTGAGGCAAACGGCACATTCCTTTTCTTTTTGAATACTGCCTGAGCGTTTTCTTTTAGCTGGAATTTTGCCTCCATCTTAGTACACGTTCCCAGACCTGGAGAAAAAAACAGTAGGAAATGTTTCCTTAAGTTTCTTTACTAATTTTTGGGCTTCGTAGTTTAAAAAATCTACCTTGTAACAGAAATAATTTATTGGTAGATGCCATAATTGGAATTTTGTTATCCATTTCGTACCAAGTAAGTTTGTGGTATTTTCTATGACAAATATTTTAGCTTTTTGCATTTTTTTATTTAACATGATGTTTGTAATAAATTCGCCAATAAATTGTATTTTTTTATCCTGTCACTGACCTCGTGATTTTACTTGTCTTCATTAAAGTTGGTTTCCCCAACTTCTTCCACATATGCAAATTTATGATAGATAGATCTGAGCCAGTGTAAAGTTGCATTTTTATATTTTTATCACTTATTTCGACGGTAACAAATTTTCTGTTTTTTCTATCTTTTACCTCGTTGGACTTTAATTCTCTTATTTTATTGTCTTTATTTTTTTGCCTGAAATGTGTGCTTTTATGACCCACTCTTTTACAGTTGAAACATTTTTTATTCTTAAAATTGCAATATCTGTACCAGTGTAGTTCACCACTAACATAACATGGCTTTGGGAGTTTTTGTTTATTTTTCTCTGGTATTTCACTTTTTGCTTGATAATCCGCAATTTTAGAATTCCTTTTGGTAGACTTTCTTCTTTGTAGCGTGTTTTCCTTACATGCGAAACGCCAGGCTGTTCTATCTTTTTTTGAATCTTTCTTTATGCTAACATATCTTGTGCAGTCTTCTGCTAATTTCTGTACTGTAATACTGGGATCGCTTTCCAATTTTGCCAGTACTAATTTTCTCTGCATCTCTTTCCGATACCAACCCCTGAACAAGCCCTAAGCACTTAAAATTGTCTGCGCTTAACTCTGCCAGCTTGAATTCTTCACAATGCTATTCACATTGGCTGCATACGTTATATAGTCTTGTTCATCATCTTTTATCAGATTCAAACATTTCCACCTCTTGTGAAACAGATGTCTTTTTACTAAATAATTCACTTAATATATTTACCGCCTTGGTAAATGTCAACTCGCTAGTTTTTTTCATTAAAATGTAGTTTACCAATTTGTTATGCTCAGCAGTTCCTAATTTGCTTAAAAGAAGCCTAACCTTTCCTTCAGACCACGAGTGACAGTCCTTGTTATACATGTCCGTATTTCTTTTCTCAGTTGAGAATACATCAGTTTTTTTGTCACTAAGTTGATGTTTTGGCTTGCGAAAAACTTTGCCAAGTTTTTTTTTTTTTTTTTTTTTTTTTTTTTTGTGAATCCGAGACTTTTGTCGCTGAAGTTATTATGGCGAGCGAATTTTTTCTTCCTCTGTATAAGCGCGAATCCTCATCGCCAAAGTTGTTGTGGAGTTATTTGTACTAAATCGGTCCTAAATAGTTCGACATACAAAACAATAAGAACTTGATATAATAGGTATTATGCAGAGTAATCTTGTTGTGGTCGCTGACTACTTTTGTATTCGACTAACTGTCGACTCCTGTCGTCCGACATCGACTGACCGTCGATTCTCTTACTACTCCTACTTACATTAGGTGGGAGAGTCTATTAACTATAGGTGTGTTTCAACATAATAATGTCTTTCTTTAATATGCAAGTACTTTCAACTGTACATTTAGTCATCTTCAGGCATGGAAATTTTGTTTTTAGTAAAATTCAGATAGCATCCAAGACAAAAAATTAAATGTGAATCAAAATTTTTTTTTTTTTTTAAATGTGTTATTGTTAACGGATACAAACTTTTGGAGTGTGCATTTGCAACACTAAGGTTGAATTTTTTTGAAAATTTAAGTGTTTTTTTTACTAATATGGCAATTTGAGAAATTTTTTTGTTGTAGGAGTTTATCGGTCAATGTGGCATGAACAAAATTGTTCAATAGAGTAATCTCTCAGTTGCCTGAAGATGACTGAATGTACAGTTGAAAGTACTTGTGTATTAAAGAAAGACCTTATACAGTTTATAATTTTTAAAAACAAGGATCATAACATTCGAGTGATTTGTAGGTTAATGCAACTTTAAAATTTTGTTGCGAAGGGATTTTGCCATTTATATCATTAACTTTGCTAATCTACTTTTGTATGATTCATTTTTATTGTTATTTATATATATATATATATATATATATATATATATATATATATATATATATATATATGTGTGTGTTGTATTATTTTTTGGTCTGTTCTTCATATGCATTGCTAACTAGATTGAGTTAGGTTGTTTACTGCTGATTATAGTCACTAACCTTAGCTTTTAAAATATCCCAACACTTATTTCCAACCACAAACCCTGTCGATTCCCTCTGTAGTATTAGTAGTAGCTGATCCTTGAAATCTCTCGCCAAATAATGACTAGTTCTATTTCCAGTAAGCAGCCATCCTAACCTTAGGTTTATCTAAGTTTACTCAAACCTGGATGAACCTATGGTCTGTGTAAACTATAGAATGGAAACTTGGAAAATCTGAGCCTTATGTTGACTCCCTTAACAAGGACTCTGTCAATACCCCGCCAAAGCCAAGCTGCCTCTATTTGTCCACACTACCTCCTGTTGGTTTCTCATTACAGTACTTATTGACAAGATTGAGTCTGTCGGTAGTCATGAAATGACTTCACATCCAGGTTGTTAGTACCTGATCTTTCTCCTATACAAGTTAAGGACAATATTCCAATCCCCTGCTAAAACTACCTGATAGGATGTTGTCAAAAACAGCTTGATCAGTATGATCATTGGATGCATAAACCCCAATAAGATGAAGAGTTATCCTGTATGGTAATATCCAGCATACAAAGTCTACCTACCAAATCTGAATACAAGAGCACATGCCGCATCCAAAGACTTGCTCACCAACCAGGAAATGCCTCTTGAGCATCCATCAAAACATGCTGAATGGAGGATGAATTTCTTAGAATATATTCATGGTTGAGAGTTGAAAATTTTGTTTTCTGTACATAACAGGAATTCACCCTGAGGTGCTGGAAACTGAATGAATCTTGTCCTGCAAGACTGACTGCAGACCCCAGGTATTCACTGTAGCCAACCATTGAGGCATGATCAGACTGATTTAAACTTCTGCATTAAACAAGGCCAGGGTGAAGACACTAATGGTTTGACACATCTCGCTCTTGATGGTGCTATCATGTCCCAGGGGAATGTGAGTTTTAAAGCTCTATAAAGGGAGGGGTGAAACAAAAAGCAAGAGCTTCCGAGAACAAAATTGTTGCAGACACTTAACATTTTCATTATCGAAGAAGGCTAGTGGTGTAAATATGCCAAAGGTTTCATTGGCTTCCTTGATCATGCCCCATATATGCTTACACACCAGAGCCTCATCTCATAATTGTTAAAATTCTTTTCTGATTTTCTACATCCTTACCCTCTACAGTCTTGATGTTTAGGAATTTTAGGTCTTTAATTTTTCTAGATTGAGAAAGGGCCACCTCTGCTTGATCCTTGGATATGCAACAGACGTTTTCCCAGAGCCCATGAGTGGTATAACTTTTTTCCTTTTATATATGGTGGTAATGTTTTCTAAGCTTCTTAGCGCTCTCTCTTTTTTTTTTTTTTTTTTTTTTTTTTTTAGTCGGGTTTATGTAGTGATTGTGAAGGTGTATGAATAGGAGGACTAAGGACTGGTGAGGGAGTTTTTATGTAGTTATTTTTGAAAGGGTAGGTATCAAGGATTTTGTCATTGGTGGAGAAGCCATGATTTCTTTTGGTGGTGGAGGAGAGACTGGACAGAGGATGAGGACCCTTCACCCCACTGGCAATGATTTTTTTTTTTTTTTTTTGTCATAGATTGGCTGGTACTTCCTTGTATTGGAGCTGTGTATAAAACTGGGGTGTCACCTTTAGAATTGGTACAGGGAGTGGGGGTTGTTAATGTCTTTAGTCCCAGGAGCTTCAAGTGACTGAGGTCCTGTTGTCTGGTACTGCCATTACCAATGATTTGTCATTCCACATTTTCCTTCTCAATGTTCACACTTCTGACAGGCAATGTTTTTTTGGGGGGGGGATGTGGGACAGTGGGTATGACCACACGGGTCCCAGTTGCTGGCATGCCCATTACAGGCACTGCAGAACTATCCATATAAATCAGAGGGAGATTTTGGTCACTTATGGCTGGAACTCCAGAAACTTTCTATGGACAGGAAGAGGAAAGGTAACCAGTCTCTACACACTTCCAGCAGTTTGGTTTTCTGCCAGTAAAAATGACTGACATTTTCCATCTGTGAACATTCAGACAGTTGGTGATGGAGATGAAAGCCTGATGATTGAGCATCCATCTGCTGTTCAGGTTATCAGAGGCAGCACCTAGAATTTGTCCATGCTGACTCAGGTAGACAGCTAGATGCTTTCCAAAAGTTAGGGGTGGGACCTCAAATACAGCTAATGGTCCGATGCTTGCCCTCAAGATCAGGTCTTCTGTGATGAGCATGCAGCTTGCAACCACCATATAATCATCAGGCATGGGTAGCAGTAATTCCCACATGAAAAACACAGTTCCTATTATCACTTGTTGGAGCTTAACCCGTAAGGACATCAGTGATCACTGTTTCATTCATTAGTTACAAATTTTGCACGTACACTTATCCACCAAAAAGATGACACCATTCTTTTCTCAACCTTCACATGTTTTTGGAGGTGTTCCAAAAGTCCATCTTCTTTTATAAGATGTGCATAACTTTTGGCCTACCTCCAAAATGCTGCAATGTTGATTATACATTTTGGGAGTGACTTCTAGCAAGTCTGTAATTCCCCAGCTATCATCATTATTATACTTTTGTGCTACCATAATCCTCGGTACAATTGATCTTTGTTGGCTACCATACTTTGTTGACTCTTTGTATTTTGCAATTTTGGAGTTGCATCCACGTGTGACTTTATTTTTTTTATTTTTTTTTCTCCTGGTTTTTCCTTTATCAGAAAAGTCTGCCTTGAAGGCAAACCCAAAAAGGTCTTTCTTCACTAACTGATTTTTGTTTTTCTTTCTTTTTCTCCTAAAATTAGACTGTGCCAGGCAGGAAATCTTTTTTTCTTTTGAAACCAGGGAAGAAAAGGCCAACAGAAAATTAAACTTAAGTTACAAAAGTAAATAATTTTCTTCTACATTGAGAAGAGATTAAATAAAAATAAATCCATGCAAAGGGAAACAAAATAATGCAAAATAAAATAAAATACAATAAAGAAAACTGGTTAAACTAGAAAAACAAGCTAGGATGAACTAATTTAAAATGAAACATTGGTGAAACTATAAAAGAAATGCATCTAAAAAAAATTAATTAAAAAAAAAAAAAACAGAATGAGAAAGAACAATGTAAAATAAAGGTTTATCACCCCCCCCCCAACGATCTAGCAAAGATAGTACAGTTTAAAAAAACTTAGAATAAACAAACAGTAGTCTGGGAAAACTATAAGTTAACTGAGAAAAATAAACTAAAAGGTTTGTGTAAAGCCAAATGGAAAAAAAAAGTCTGAGAAGAAAACTTCCAGACAACAACAAAAAAAAAAAAAAAAAAAAAAAAAATTCAAACAAATTTATAACAATTTCAGTTTAAACTTTCTGCTAAAAAAAAAAAAAATTTAAAAGTAAAAAAATTAATGAAAAAAACAGATAAAACAAGGCAGTAGTCTGGTGAAACTATAAGTCAGACCAGAAAAATAAAATAAAATGTTGGCTTAAAGACAAGTACTGAAGAGAAAAATTCAGTCAAACCATGAATAAGGTAAAAATAAGTGAATTTAATAAAACTGTTTCAGTAAAAGTTCTTAGGTATAAGGCCAACTGTTTGAAAAAAATGAAGCAGCAGTCAAAATCACATCAAACATGAGACTAACAATGAGCATACCAAAGAGAAAAGATCATCAGAGCAATAACCATGAAAATATTTACAGAAAAGTCGCATGGAAGCTATATTACAGTGGTGGGAAAGTGATTGAAGCTGAGATGCCAGGTCAGGACCAATAACATTGCAGATTCTTTTATGAATTTTATCAAGAATCTTTAAACATACAGCAGAAGCACCAGGCCAAATGTGGCAGCAATATTCAATGCATGGATGAATAGATTCTTGCAAGAAAAATTTAGTATGACACAGTGAACCAATATTCTGAGCAGCAGACAGAGCAATTGATTCAATATAATCTTTCCATGTCATGTCATCAGAAAACGTTAGCCCAAAAAGAATTACCATCTGGACTGTATGACCAGAAATAGGGAAATGAAAGTGTGAAATAATCTTTAATATTTATTATCCCCCCCCTTTTCTTCCAGGCTTTCTTCCAAGTTATAAACTGCAGATCAAAAATGGATAATAAAAGGCTTAATAATAGACTATGTTAGTGAGATTGATATCATAAAATACATGTGTGGTGAACAGTCAAAAAGAACAAGTAAAAAATGAAATTTCCAGTGTGGCTTGCATCTGGTGAGAAGTATAGTGTCTTACCTCAATGTGCTGTATGTGGTATCGGCATTCTGTTCCTTGAAAATAGCATCACTCTCCTGTCTCCCTGGTATTTGTTGTAAGGGAGTTTTTAGTTTGTCATGTGAACCATGCCAAAACAATCAAAAGCAAGTATGTACAAAAAACTTCAAAAGCAAGTTCAAAAACTCCAAAAAAAAAGTTGTACAAAAACTCTCCTGTCTGTACAAAAAAACCTGCAAAATTTTTTGTACAAAAAACTCCAAAAAAAGTTGTACAAAAAACTCAAAAAGCAAAAGTTTTGGCTCCAAAAAGTGAACCAAAAACTCCAAAAGCAAGTTGTACAAAAAACTCCAAAAAGCAAGTTGTTGGAAACTCCAAAAGCAAGTTGTACAAAAAACTCCAAAAGCAAGTTGTACAAAAAACTCCAAAAGCAAGTTGTACAAAAAACTCCAAAAGCAAGTTGTACAAAAAACTCCAAAAGCAAGTTGTACAAAAAACTCCAAAAGCAAGTTGTACAAAAAACTCCAAAAACAAGTTGTACAAAAAAAATAGTTGTTACAAAAAACTCCAAAAAACAAGTTGTACAAAAACTCCAAAAGCTGTTGTTGCTCCAAAAAACAAGTTGGAAAACTCCAAAAATATTTGTACAAAAACTCCAAAAAGCAAGTTGTACAAAAAACTCCAAAAGCAAGATGTGTGCTGATTGCTCAGATTGGAGGAAGCTATTTGACTAAGTAACTGCCAACAAAAGCAAAAAATGCTGATTGGTTGGTCGGCTACAGAACACAAGAACAGTGGATTGAACAAGCGGTATCATGTATTGTATGAACAATGTCCAAGGAATAAAGACTCCTTTAACTACAACATGAATAAATTGTATATCTGATAATATGTATACTATTGTTTTAGTGACTATTGCAAATTCTTTCAAGAACTCTGTTGTCTTAGGTTAATGGATCATCTTTAAAGATTGTTTCTCTTGTATTTTCAACTTTATTTCCACAAGTTGCTTTTTGGTTATTATTATAATATATCATATAATGTTATATGAGGTTAGTTAAGAAAGTATTCAGCCATCTTTAATGTCTCTACAACTGGATGTGCAGCCTTGATGGAATTTGGTAGTTATTGAAGATCTTACTGCGTGTTACTTGGTTTACTGAGTCAACACTAAGCTGTTATTGTCTATTGTGTGACCATTACTTTCACATTGTCTACTTTTATTTGAAATTTAGATATTCCTCTGAAGAAACTATTTAACTGATCCCAAGCATAACTGTTCATATAAACCAGCAGCACCCAGATATACCCTATTTCTGGTCCACTATAAACATACACTGCAACCCTCACCTAAATAAATAGTTTTTTAGAGGACTTAATAAGCAAGACTTAGTTTGAATCACTGGTTCCAATGTTTCATCTTAGTCAATAATCGATTTAAAAAATTTTTTTTTTTCTCAATTTGTATTGGCTTTGTCTCATTTGTTGAACTGGGACATTTACATTGGAGAAATATATATATATATATATGGGATAGGTTGTAATGGGTATATTACTGTGGTCGCATTTTTTTTTTTTTTTTTTTTTTGTGATAATGCAGCATGTTGTTTGCAACACACGGTTTGCCTGGGGGTGAACAAGTTCTCTGGAAAGGAAACAGCATGTCTTGTCACTACAGCATCCTGCAGTTGAAGAGAGAGAGGAGGGGGTTGTGTCCTTACTTTTTATAGTGTTTTATACGACACCACCTAGCAGGCATTGAGTCCATTGACAAAATATGAGGTAATTCCACAGTCTCCTCTACTTTGTTTTTATATTAGTTTTCTAGTTGGTTCCTTTCAGGTAATTAAGCCCCTCCCCTGCCTTTAAAGCAAAATCAATTTGTGTTAATTTCTTCATTGATATAATTTGAATCTTTTTCCCTGTCTAGGTTAATCTAAAATAACATCATAAAACTTAAACCACTGGATCACTTGGCTTTCTCTTCTCAGTACAACTTGTCAACTTTTTTTTTTTTTTTTTTTTCCTTGGCTTTTGTAATTGTATTACTGTCTTCATTGTTAGTAAATCTATTAAGTTTCTGTATTCTAGTATAGATAGCCATGATTTTGTAAATTCATCTTGTTGACTTAGAGCAGACCTGCACAAAATATGGCTTGTGGGCTGACCTAGTGAGGCTTGTGAGAGATTTTTTCAACATGATCAATTTTTTGTGTTCACTCAATCAAGTCCCATAGAAGTCACAACTCTTAACAAAACTTAGCATTGCTTCTCTGGTTTTTAGAAAATGAGGTTGCAAGCTCCTATGCTCAACTGGTTTTGAAATCAGAGCTCAGTCTGCCTTGCTACTTAATGTCATAGGTTGGGGAGAAGAGATGGAATCATCTTTCCCAAGGGTATTTGTACAAATTTGATTGAAATTTGAACTTGGCTCTCCCATTTCTCATTCTAATCTACCATTCATTACACCACTGAACATTTTTGCAATCATCAGAATAAATTTGATTCACTTTGAAGTAACATGACTTTATTCAACCAATAATGTTTTTGTATCTAATTAATTAATTTTAACTCTCTGTAGAAAAAGAAAGAATTTTCTTTCTCTTTTACATATTTGTACTAAGTAATTTATTCTTCTGGTTCATGGCTAATTTTCTGCAATCAATTTTAGCCATCAAATTTTTTGATTATGCAGGCTTTTGACTTACAAGAAAAATAATTGATCTGCAATATATTTTTCTTTGTTTTGGGCATGAATTGGAGAAAAGATGGCCTTGT